>PVLD010011786.1:0-63603 GCA_004027595.1 Dinomys branickii
TCTTTCTTTCGAGGTAGGGCCTTGCTGAGTTGCCCAGATTGGCCTTTCAATCCTGCTCGGGTTACAGGTGTGCACACTTCCAGGCCTCAGTAATTATTTTCCTGTGGAACCTTGGTCCGTTGGGTAGTCCCAGAACAGTCAAGGTCTTGTTGGCTTTAGAACCTGGTGCTGCACACAGTGGACCGCATTCCTGGAGCCCGAGCAATGTGTTGTCAGGAGTGAATACACAAGGGGAAGGGGATGGAGGGAGGGGAGACAGAGAACTGAAAATCCAGAGAATAAGGAGGATAATGAGGCCAGGCCCGAGGAGTAGGGGCTAAATGAACATCCACAAAGGCATTTAGGCAGCCAGCAGCTCCCGCTGCACAGCAAGCGAATAAGTGAGACTTGCAACCCCTTAGTGACCTGGTGGTTTCTGGCTGGGGGCTGAGGGCAAGGCGGTCTGGTGGGCCACAGCCAGCCAGGGCTCACTCCGCTGCTTAGAGAAGTGCTGGACAGGGTTGGCTGTCTTCATGTATTATTCAGGGCATTTTTGTTGGGGCGGGTACAGGGCTCAGCCCCGACCTCCCTCTGGGAACAGGCTTCACAGCTTTGGGCAAGAGGCCCAGGCCTAGGCAGCTTTGTTCCCTTCGTACCTCTTGGGGCTTCTGTGTGACCCTGATTTGCCTTGCAGGTCTCTTTTGCAAAGCTCTCCCTTTCTGCTTCAGTCCTGGCTCAGTCCTGCATGCAGATGGGGGAATTTAAGGCAGAATTCTAGGCATGTTGAGGCCTTGCTGCAAATTTGTGATGGAACGGCTTGATGCCGCCTGAGTGACCCTGAGTGGATTGGGGCTGCTCACTCCAGTCACCCTACACCCCCCTCCCCACTCCCCAGCTTGTCCCCAGGGCACAGCCCATACATGGAACCACTCTGCAGGCATGCTACAAAACCAACCTTCCTAAGCCTGCCCCACCCAAACATCCAGGCCATACTTCCCTGCTGTCCTTTTAGTAAACTGCATGTGAACAGAGACTTTGCTGCTACATCCACACTGCCCAGACTCTGTGTGGTACCCAGCAAACCCTGACGGACAGCTACAGAGTGAGCAGCTCCCTGCCTCTTCCTCCTTTCCTTCCTTGGCTCCCTTTCCTCTTGAACCTTGTCCTGTTTGGTGATCTTTACTGGCTGCCCCCTCTTCCTCCTTTTCCTGGTTGTGCGTGTTCCCACAAGCTCAGTTCTTGTTCCTGAATTCCCCTTCTGCCACCGGTACCCTCCCTCCCCTCGCCCACTCATTCTCCTAGCTTCACCACCTCTGTCTCTCCTTTTGCCTCTTAATATGATTTAAATAATTGTGTTTGTTTGAGTACATTTTTGTTTACTCAGAAACTTCTGTTCAAGTGCAAGCTCTTTGAAAGCAAAGACTGTGTTTATCCCTTCAATACCCACTTGTTCTAGGGCTCAAGGATGTTGTAGGGCTTGGAGATGCATGGAAAATGTGCTCAGTGGATGCAGATCTGTTCCACTTTCCTCTTGCTCCTCCCAGGCATCTCAAACCTAGGAGCTTGAGAGCCAAGATGGGTGCTTAGAAAGCACAGCATCAGCTGCTGGCCAAGGAAGTCTTAGGGGACTTCATCCCAGGATGATTTAATGAGTCACAATGGATCAATTAGCCAGTGGTCCAGCTCTACTTGAGAAACCTTTTGTGGCTACTCTCAGGTCTCTCTTGACTTGAGCATGTGGGCTTGAGAAGAGGATGCAACTAGAATTTTTCTGGCAAGGAGAGTGACTTTATTCCAGGAGGCTTGCCTGCTGCTGGCATGCCGGCCAGGGAGGACCTGTGGGCCTCTAGAACAGAGCTGCTTTCCCGCCTCCCCATCAGACTATGAGGCCCAGAAGACAGAGTGGAGCAGAAGGGTTATATTCCCAGCCTGGTGCCTGGTACACAATACAGTAATGAGGCTGCAAGCACTTGTCACACAATGAAAAGAAACCTAAACTTATGTAAAAGAGATTCTCTTAGATCCTTTCTCCAATACAAAGCAAACAGAGAAACATACTCCCATATCTCGAATTTCTCATTCATCACTCTCTGGCCTTCACTACCATCAAAGCCTGCCCCAAATATTTCCTCTTCTAGAAACTTTTCCAGACAAATCTCCTCTGACTCTGTTCCTTTCCTTCCTCTCTCCTGAACATTTCTGCACATAGCAAGCACGGCTTCATGCGTCAGTGTGTTACAAGCACTCACACTGCCCTGTCCCTAGGGCCTGCCTCCCACACGAGGTGTGGGGGAAGGTGGAGCTGGGGCCACCGGGCATTCTCCATAGTCCCCATTAGCCTCGGCACTTAGAGGTAGGTGGTTTCTGTGCCATAATTTCCATCAATTTCAATAAATGCAATGTTGTCAATAGGCGAAATGTTAAATGCAAAAGGAATGAATCTCAAATCCAAGGAACACAGGAAGAATACTTGGGAAAAGGTAAAAGAATCCCAGTGTCAGTACAAAAGCTGCCCCCCAAAATGACCAGATTTTGAGACAGGTGCGAGAACCTCACCAGCTTACAAATCAAAAACAAACTGATCTTCTGAATCCCCTGATAAGATGCACAGTTTCAGGATCTATCTTCTGTCCTGAGGAGCAATGGAAGCACACAGTTCTCAGGCTATGCAAGGACCATGGGCTCTGTTACAGACCTGGGTTCAAATCTCCGAGTGACACTGACTAAATCACTTGACCTTGAGCCTTCAGTTCTGTATTTACATGTAGCACAATCAGAAGGTCTATGATGAGGATGAAACGTGATAAGGAACATACTCTTGGCACCTAGTATGAGTCTAGTATGTAGAAACCCACATATCCCCAGTCACTGGGGTCTGAAAAGAGCAGGTGGGAGGAGCTGAGCACCAGTGCAGAACTGCACTCATGGGAAAAGGAAGCTTGCCGGGGGCCCCGCTCTGTGGCAGGACATATTAGAGGGCATCCTCGAGCGGCTTGAAAACAGGACTGATTCTTACCAATGTTTAAGGGAAAAGGGGTGATCTGGAAGTTTGCCCAGTGGTCAATCATCCAGGGGTTTAGACCTCTCCTGTGGAGACCACATCCCTGAGGCCTGGACAAGTCAGTTCTGGTAAAGCAAGAGAGCAAAAACTGTTCTATGAGAGAAGCTGAGAATCTCACTGCTTTGGGGGATGGTTTGATATGGTGTGAACTGCAGCCCAGAGAAGGAAAATCACTTTTCAAAGGTCACACAGAGAACACATGGCACAACTCAGACAGAAAATCAGACAAGAATACTGTAGTTTTCCTTTTGCAGTTTCAGCTACCCACAGTCCACTACAGTCCAAAGACATTAAACGGAAAATTCCAGAAAGAAACAATGGAGTTTTAAAAATTTCATAGTGCTCTGAGTGTCATGATGAACTCTTATACCACCCTATCTGTGCTATATCATCCGTTTGTCTAGCGTATCCCCACTGTATACACTACCTGCCTATTAGTCACTCAGGCATCTTTGTTATCAGTCTATGGCAGTATCATAGCACTTTTGTCCAAGTAACTGCTATTGTACTTAATAGTGATCTGGTCAGTTTTACTGCAGAATATTGTTATGACTGTCCTATTTTATTATGCATTATTTTTGTTAATTTCTTACTATGCGCAATTTATAAATTTAACTTTATTATAGTTATTTATGCAAAAAATATAATATATATTTGTTATTATCTGAGGTTTTAGGCATTCATTGGGGTTCTTAGGATGTGCCCCCTTGCATAAGGGGAGGCTACATAGTGATATTTAACAGGCAGTCATAAGAGGTGGTCTGGACCAAAGTCAACATTTGAGCTGCAAGTGGTACAGAAGTTACCCATAGCCTGAGCCAGCAGGAAAGAAACCAGGTTCTAGATGGAGGCTGTTGGGTGCTGGGATATAGCATTGCCCTTGGTAGCTTGTGTATTATATTTTGTTTGCTACATAGTGCCACTATTAATCCCCATTTTGCTGATGGTGAAACTGAGGCATCATTTACATAATGTCTGAAGGTCTCAAAGCTGGAAACTACAGAAGCTGGAATGTTACAGATTTGTTTGGTACCAAAGCCTGAGCTCTCTCTGCACAGCCCTACTCATTCCAGGAGTAGAGACTGTTCCTTGACCTCAGTCTCCTTTTCTCCCTGCAGACCTGGAGTCCAGGTTCCCTGGAAGTACACAGAGCACTCCATCACCCCTAGAACGACACATATACTCACGTACGATGCACACACCACCCACTAACTTAGTGGGCACTTGGTAAGCCGGAAGATGGCCAAGTCCATTAGCAGCACCAAATACAACATATATGTTATGGCCCCAATTACAGCCTTCACCTCCCACCACAGTGAAGGAGTAGGAATTGCGAAGGGAATTGTATGCATTCGGGTCTGAGGCCTCTGTAACAACAGCTACAAGATTACACAGATGTTAGCAAACCTCAGTGATGGCAGCTCGGTTATAATGATAAATCTGTAGCTTTATACAGAAATAATGAGACTGAGGGTAGGCGAGCGGGGGGAGCGGAGAGCAGGCTGGTTTTAGGCAACTGAAGCTCTGGTTGGAGTGACAGTGGGAAGACCCTGGGGAGGCCCAGGAGACTGCCGGGGACCTTGGACATTCAGGAAGGAGGGAGGGCAGCAGAGTCAGGGCAGCCGTGCCAGGGGCTGGCATGGATACAATGAACTCCCTCCATTTCCTTCTCAAGCTGAGCTTTTTGATTCAGTGGAAGACCAGAGGCCTCCAGCTCTCCTACCAGGTCCCATTTGCTTCTCACCCTCTGGCTGGTGCTGTATATGAGCTGCTAGGCCACCCAGAGCTCCCTGTGGATCAGCCTGGGAGTAGACGGCCACAGTCCCCTGTGGCTTATGATCTGCCATCAACAAAGAATAAGACTCCGGGATATTTACTTCCTCTTCACTAGCCTTGAAGCTCAGTGATTACTGGTTAAGAGAAAACAAAAGTGTCAGGCTTTGCTACTTCAACTCAAGTGCTGGGGCAGTGGCCTGCCTGATTCCACAAGCCAGGGCTGCCTCTGACTCTCCCACATGAGTCCCAAGAATCACGGCACTTGTGTGACCACAGGACAGCCTCCTAAAGGCATCTCCTTCTCAGCCTGGGGGTCACTGACCCTCTGCTCTGGTCCAAACTGCTTGAGTTAACTAACTGTTAGAAATTGCTTTACTACTTTGGAACAATCCATCCCCCTGACCCATGCACAGACTGGGTCTCTTCCTACCAAGCGTAGCTCTATATGTGTTCAAAACACTACCAGAGCTTTTCCTCCAGGAAGTCTTCCCAGGTTAATCTCACCCAGGCCTGGCTGTTTCCTGATGATCCTTTTCTGGCACAAAAGAATATAATTTTAATTGAATTAAGTAAGCGTCAGTCATCAAAGAGTGCGCTGGGTTCTTGTATCCAGGCCAGAAGGTAGATACAAGAGAAACTCAACTGTGGGACACAGCCATGCCTGAGACCTCCACTGGGAGTACTAAAGGACTTTGCAGGACAGAATATGCTAGGCAGGTATGGAGGGACACACAGAATACATCCGAGGGGTGGGTGCAAGGATTTTGGGGGTGCTTTGGAGAGTTGATTGGTTTGGACTGGGCAGAGGCAAGGGTCAGGCCTGCTTAACACAGCCCTTGTGAGCAGAGGGAGGAGGCAGAGATGCCATGCGTGGTGAGGGACCAGCCCAGTTGTGGCAGAGGAGCCGCCATTCTGAGCTGAGGCCCAACACGTAACTAAGGGGACAAAGCCAGGACTAGCTGTCAGCCGCACTCATCTGCTCCCCAGCATACTGGCTGCAGATTTCACACACACTGAACGCTCAGACATTCCAGTGACTGTGACTGGGGTCTCCCTAGCCCCCAAATAATTAAGTTTTCACAGCCAGCCCTGCACAACAGGTAGAAGCACCAGCTTCTTTATATCCTCTCCCTGTCCGTAGCTTGAGTACTGCTTGCTAGGGCTTGAGCCTGAGGACTGAGCTCCTGAGGCCTGTGCTTGGTGATGAGGCTGCCAGCTGAGAGGCTCCAGGGACTCACCTGAAGGGGGATTTTCCTCAGACTAACTGCATGCAACACAGGTGTGTGAGCATGGTCCCATCTCCACAACTCTGGAAATGCCCAGCCTGGACACCTTTTGTGCCTGGCTGGGACGCATCCCCTTCCTCTTGGCCTCTCAGGTTATTTATACCCACCTTTCCCCACCTAGTTTAATTTCCCTCACCTGGGCGGCTCTCTTGGCCGCCCTTGCTCTCAGGGGCCTTGGAATGGCACACAGTGGACAGTATTTGCTGACTTGTTTTGCGAGCTGCTGCACAGACATGACCCGTCCCATGGGTCAAAGGGGCGCCAGTGCCCAACCCAGCCCCCATGCCTGGCACAATCTTCTTAGGGGGTAGAGAAGAGCTATAGTGATACTGAGGAGGATGAGAATGGTGAGGGTTTTTCTGGTGCCCTTTGTAGGGGCTGCATTTTCTGAGGTTGGGCTGGGCAAGTGGAGATGGGACGCTAATCCAAAAGGCATACAGTGCCAGGTTGTAGGAAGTTCTACCCAGTGTGCAGTGTGCCTGGGCATGCACTGCCCTCTGCAGGGTGTGGCTGTGCTCCTGCGTGTAGCTGAGAGCACAGGATCAGAAGGTGGGGACGTTGGTGGCAGAAAAGCCTCTGCTGTCTCCACAGCCCCAGCCCTCACTGCCTTTCTCCACCTGTATAGTCACCGTAATGAAGCTGCTCCTTAGGAGACAACAAAGGAAGAGCTGCACAGATGTAAACTTCAGAGTGATTTACGTGGCAGAGCTCCTGGGCCCGGGCTGGTGCACAGCTGCTGTGTGCCCCGCCCCGTCTGTCTCCAGGCCCTGCCGGCTGTTCAAACTGTTCTTGGAGATGCCACTTCAGCAAAACAAAGATGGGAGAGGCATGGGGACATCTGGGTGGTCAAAGTCAGTGCTGGCTGTGAGAACAAGGTAACTCTGAGACTCTTCCCAGGGCAGAGCAGAGCCCACCAAGCCTCTTCTCTTTAAGTAAATCAAGATTTTTGTCCTTTGCCAAGGGGAAATCAACAGAATTGATATTCGAAACATCTCTCCTTGCAAATTCAACAGAAATATTGAGTATGGACTGTCCAAAAGCAGAATCTACAGACAGAGTTGGGTCATCCTTCAGGAACAGAAGGTAGGGCTGAAGAAATATCCATGTCAATCAGCACTCAAGACCCCAGATTTGAGGCCATCAGAGCCCAAATGTCCCTATGGGGCTCTGAACTGGCCACCACGGAGCTCAGAGAGGCTCACACCAGATACCCCAGGGGATGTGCTCTACAGCCTCCTCATCCCGGGCGCTGTGCATGCTAACACAGCTGGGGACTCGGCTACACGCTTTCTAGTTCTCAGTGCCAAGCCTGTCCTCCTTTCCCTTAAAAGACACCTTGAACCACAACTCCCTGAGACCTCCCCTGGCTAATTCTAGGTGATGGTGAAAGCCCAGGATCTGCCCTCATGTATGGATTAGCCACTTCTCTTTTAAGCCAGCTTCACCCACCTCCCATACTGCACTGAAGACAACAGCTAATATAAGGGTTCAACCTGACGGACACCGTGTGCTCTTGATTGCCTCCTCCAAGACTAGTGCACATCAGTGCCCTCAGTGGATGATGCCATCTGATTCAGTCCATGGGCCTGCCCAGTCTTTCTCAGGATCAAAGGAACACATACCATAATTCTATAGGTGGCCAACCAGAGGCCTTGCAGATTGAAAGCCACCACAAAACATATCATTGGATCAAAAGACAAAAATTTACTTGCTTCCCCACTCGCATGGGGACTCTTCTACTCTCCACCCTGACTTGTGCAGAATGTAAGAACTTCTCTGGGTGAAGACCATTGGGCAGTTTAGTTTTCCTTATTCTGAAGGGCAGAGGCTCACGGTCTCTAAGGTTTGGAAACTAGAGACATGTCCCATCCTGCCCCGGCCCTGCAAATCCTCAATCAGCCAAGGGAACAGAGCTGTACTCACACTAGTAGCATACTGGATGTCCTTCCAGATCGAGGTTTCCCTGGACAGATCAGAGGCTTCAAAGAGGTTGTCTAGGATGACTTCCCCAATCATGTCATGGCGGGAGAAGCGGTCGAAGTCAAAGACACTGAGATGTAGCTTGCGGTCAGCCAGCTCCTCATAGGGCACAGGGAAGTGGAAGTTCTCATCGAAGGTGGGGTTCAGGGTCTTGCGGTGCACCCGGGTCTGCAGCTTGCATTTGCGGTCAGGCAGGAGGTAGATCTTGACATAAGGGTCAGAGCTTCCACAAAAGTCCTTGGCAGGGAGGTCAAAGGCCTTCAGGATGCGCACAATCAGGGTCTCACTCTCATAATCATAGCGTAGACTAAAGTTGATCTTCCCACAGCTCTTGGCAGCCTCAGACTTGGCATCATCCCCATCCACCGACTTCTGCTTGTAGAGCTCAGGCTTGATGCGGCCAATGCTGGTAGGCTGCTCTGCTGCTGGTGGCAGCTCATTGCCATAGTCTACGCTGGAGACATGCATCTGCCGCGGCAGGTGGCGCTTGAAGGATGTGTGCCTGGTGGAGGGCAGGAGGGGCAGAGAGAGCGTATCAATGCTCAAAGAAGGGGACAAGGGAAGGCCCAGCCTTGGTGGCACTGGATCATCCCGACCCTTGTAGAGCCCCTTTTCCTCCCCTTTTTTGAGCCCACTTTTCCTCTGCATGCATTTTGTGCACGAGGTGGTTGAAAGCATTAATATATGTAAAGTAGTTGGAATGGCGCCTGGTGTACAGCAAGCTCAGTAAGCGCTAGCCATTGCTATCATCATTTTCCTGCTTTCTAAGGCTTGTTCCTAGTAGGCAGAAAACACTTTCCTGCTTTCTAAGCTTTTCTTCCCTTGTTCCTCCGCTAATCCATGAGTCCCCTTGGGAGAGGGACTTCCCTCCATCGCCATCATCACCGCTGCCCTCCAATACCATCACCACCACCGCCGCCACCACCATTTATTATTTACTATATGGCTGGCAGTAGAGTGACTAAAAGCATAAGCTCTGGAGTCAGCCTGTATGGCGTAATTTTGGCTCTGCCACTTTCTAGATATGCAACTTTGGACAAGTTATTTAAATTCTCTGGGCTATAAAACTAAGGATAATAAATGTAATTGCATAGAATTGCTGTGAGGGTGAAATGCACCAATATGTGTATAGTATGAGCTGTATAAGACTAAGAATTAAGCCAGGTATATAATAATCTATGTACTAGCTGTTTGTAGCACATGGATTCTTTAATTGGTTCCTCATGACAGTAACTAAGAGTCATTAGCTCTATTTTATAGTGGGGAGAAGTGAGGTTCAGGAAAGGTGAGCCGCTTGCCTAAGGCACCCTCCTTCCTGGCCTCCAGTCTGAATACCAGCGCCACCTGTGGTTGTCTCTGGCAGCCTGGAGGAAAAGTTCAGGAACCCAGGAATCCGCATGAACCCTAAGTTTTGAGCATAAGTTTTACTTTTGAGTAAATACAATGTCTTGTACCTACATGTACCCCATCTTTTGAAAGTGTTTCTTATTTTAAAGAAGATACTTTTTGTCATTATGTGTTTGTTGTTAGTGTTGTTTTGAATTAAAAGATGACACATATACAACTGCTATCAAGCAGGGAATTCTAAGAGGTTTGAAAGGAATCCTCATTGTCAAGGACTCTCTTGCCTTATTTCCATGTCCTGTGGGCTGCAGCTATGCAAGGCCCAAAGGCACCATGAACTTTTATGCCTCTGGGTCTTTACATATTCTCTTCCAACGCCCCCCTCTACTCTACTTTTCTGTTCCAGCCACAGCCATCCCAAGTGTATACCACATGCATAGCGCCCCACCCCAAGGTCTCCTTTTGTGACATCTCTCCCGCTGCCCACCTTCTCTCTGATTGCCCACCATGGGTCATATCATCTGATCTATTCCTCAAAGAACAGGTAACATTATTTCTGGTCTCTGATTTTCCCAGGCTGGAATCTCATTAATGCACTGAATAAGGAAATGCAGGCCCATGTGGCTTAGGAAGTGAAGGCTGTGATCTTCACCTGGTGGATGACGCTGGCTCTGTGGTCTGTCGCTGCAGCCGTGTGTGACGCATTATGTGCTCCTTTACTGACATCTGCACCTCGGCCGGGATATCTGGGGATGTGTGGCTGATCTTCACAGCAGCCTCCAGAAAGCCCAGGGTGCTGGGGTCCTTCAGCTTGTCTGCCATGTTGCTTTTGGAGCTGGGGCTCTGGAGGGCCTCTAAGGGAGGGTTAGCAGAAGAGGGGCTGGAGGCCTCCTTGTTCCTCCAGGGCATCCAGCACAGCTTCCAAAAGAGAAAGAGAAAAACTGCCACCAGGGCCACGCCACACACAATAACTACCACGGCAAGGAGGCTGACAGAGGTGCCTGCCCAGCAAGCACCAGACAGGGAGGGACAGAAACAGACAGAAGCAGGAAGAAGCAGGCAAAGGTGTTGGGAGAAGGTGCACACAGAAGGGACAAAGACGGAAGAAGAGAAAAGAATGGTCAGGAGAAAAACTGCCAAGTCAGGAGAGAGATGACTTTTAGGGTTGACTCTTGATGGTCCATTTGGTGACACATCTGGAGCCTTCCTTCCTCAGTCTGACTTCTCCAACATCACCTCCCTACCACCAGCTTGAGGAGCACCTTGGCTGCCCCCTCTACTGCCCACTGGCCTGTGTGCAGTGAAGGGAAAGGAACTTCAGTAGCAGCCGAAGCAGACGTGCATATTTGTGGAGGATTCACATTTGGATGCTGTTTGAATTTCTATTAGAGCTGTGACTATGGCCAGGCTCATCAAAATGGGTTTTTGTGTACAGCTCTCTTCCCCCATGGGCTATGAGGATAACACACTCTTTTCTCCTCCTTGTCTCACCCTCATCTGGCCCAAGGCAGGAGCTGAGTAAACCTGAGGACTTCAAGGAGATAGGGTCAGCCTCATATCCTTGAGGGCAGGGGTTGGTTTCTCAGAAGAATACTTCAGAGTACCCCGAGAGCTCAACAGATACTTGTATCAAGTTGAAATCTCATCCACACAGTATATGTCCAAGCTAAATACAAAATACAAATGATTCCCATAGCTGCTCTTTTCTCTGTCTGTGGCAATTTGAGGCCCTTGCTGTAAAGCTGGTCATTTGAGCACTGTAGATGATTTGGAGGTGGGTACCCATACCCAGCCTGCTCCTGACCCAGACGGATGCCCATGATCCCAGAAGTACCATGCAGGATGACTCTCTTTGAGAGAAATTATTCAGTAGATCTCCTACCCCACTTCCCTTCCCAAATCTGGGAACGAATCTCTGAGCCCAAGCCCTCTTCTGAGTAAAGAAGTCAGAAGCTCTGAACTAGTGGTAACCTGCCAAGGTTTGCAAGAATGTCACTTGTGGACAAGCCGGTAGAAGAGTTTAGTTTGGCTTGCATAATGATTGAGAAGTTAGGAAATTCTATAATCATCACCAGCTCAGAGTCTCTGGAAGAGGCCGATGACCTGGTAACTGGACCCACGCCTGCACAACAGAAACTGGTGGCTCCTTTTGTGCGGGTGGGTCCTTACCAGCTCAGTCCATCACCCCCTGTTCCCTGCCAAGTCCCTGCAGGCTGGAGAGGTGCAGTCTCTAGATTAGCCTGCTTCAATGCTGAAAAAATCTTAGGACTTAAAAGTGAGAAATGATCCCACAAAGACTGAGGCCAGGTTTTACTTTTACATGTGGGAGCTGTGGCCCAGAGGATTTGGGACCACAGGCTGATCTGGTACAGAACCTACACCAGGGTCGAGAGATCCACAGCCCAGCGGGCACTCTTTCCACTGTTCTGGTCTGTTTGTCCTGGGTTCAACTACAGACTCCCATAGGCTCCTGTGATCCTATGTTTTCACATTGCTTGACTCACGAGTTAGATTAGAAACTGGCACGTGGGAATGAGAGTGAATGAATGAATGGAATATAAAAGAGCTATGATGATCTCCCATTTCAATGAAGTGTCACCAACATTTCCTGAGCACTTGTCAGGTACTAGGTTCTGAACTGGGCTCTGTGGATGAAAATGTGCAAATTCCTCCTGTACACAGGCCCAGAGGAAAGCCACCTCATAACCAGAGGGGTCTAGAAAGGAGTGAGAACATCAGCCACCTCTCCGGAGGGCAGCAGTTGTCTTCCAGCTTCCTGCTGTCAGTTACTTGTCTGGATCAGCAATCATGTACCTCTAAGAATACAGGATGAGAGTACAGACTCTTCGAGACCCCAGCCTCCCATCACCACCCTTCACAGCCTCTGCACAGAACTGGAGCCCTTTCCTGGCCAAAACACCTGGGGCTAGTCCTCCTGGAGATCACCAAGGACCAGGGAAGCAGACTGTAAAGAGTCTTCTAGGCTAAAGGTCCTCAATGTGGCATGCCTTGCCTCAGCAGCACAAGAAAAAAAAAGATCATTTCAGTATTTCTCATGTTATATAAGAAATGAAAATTTTAATATACAGTTAGATAGTAATAATAGCTTTTTATTACTGGATTTAATTAGTTTATTCAACTTTACTATGTCCAAGGTTTAAAGTGCTTTTTATATGTTTCTTTGCTCAGTCCTTTCCATTGAACTGGTACGATATTATCCTCACTTTGCTGATGTAGAAGCAGATACAGAGATTGCTCAGGTCACACCGCTAGTGAGGGGTGGAAACAGGCTTGAACCGAGCCAGTCCAGCTCTGTAACATCACCTCTGGCGGACATGGACCTGTGTATAACTTGGGGACAAATGAACATGTATTAGAGACCATAGTTCATTTTTTTTCTTGTTATGCATTCTCCAAGCCCTTATCCTACTGGGCTCCCCAGGAAAACTACTACAGACAGATATATCCTTATTCTAAGTTTCTGGCCAGGTACAGCCCCTTCACATCTGTTCTCTGTTACAGCTCTTCTGCATGCATTCTCTGCAATATGAGTCTCCTAAAACAAAAGGTATTTCTAGGGCCTTGCTTTCCTTTGATCATACATTTTACTTGCTTTGTTAATAACTAGAATTTTAATGAGAAGGGGGGCTGCGGGGGAATCTAGAGAGCATAGAGTGCATTTAAATGTTCAGTCTGACAAAAAACTGAATTTATAAATGAAAAGAGAGATGGGGGAGGGGTGGGCCAGGGGAATAAGGTTTTCTCAGTGTGGCTGCTATTTCTATTTCTTCTCCATGTGACCCCACCCCCAGCTACTGCTCTCTTGGAGCAGTGATTAGGAGAGGCAGAGGCTGTGGATTATTGGGAATCAGCACTCAGCTCTCAATACTGGTTATATAATGCCAGGAGGCCCATCTTGCGCATGGAAAATCTTCCCCCAGGTCTAGGAGAGCCTGGGCTTTGACTTCTCACGGGCAGGCCAGAAGAGGATAATTAGATCCCACACAGTGAGAGGCTCATCCACGCAGGGACTCAAATTGGTAACCAAGTCAGTGTGAGCAGAATCAGGCTGGGAAAGGGGGAGGTTACTGTACAGGATTTAAACCCCTTTAAAAATCATTATTGGTGGCCTACAACTTAGCCGGCCTTTATCCCCTGGTGTGTTGTCAGTTTTCTGTCACTGTAACAAATACCCAAGATAATTGACTTATAAAAAGAAAAGGTTTATTGTAGCTCACACTGTTAGAGGTTTCAGTCCATCACTGGTTGGCCCTGTTGTTTTGGGTCACACAGCACCTCATGGTGGAAGCATGTAGTAGAACAAAAGTGCTTACCTCATAGCCAGGAAGTGAAAGAAAGAGAAAGGGGGTGGGGCCCTGCTGTCCCCTTCAAGGTAACACCCTCAATGATTGGAAGACCTCCCACCAGGCCCCACCTCTGAGATCCAACAGCTCCTCCCTGAGAAACAAGCTTCCAGCACATGGACCTTTGGGGACCTTCCAAATCCAAATTATAGTGCCTGGTTCAGGTGCGCTGAGGCTGGGGAGGGATGTAAGCTCCTCTAACTGCCCATAGGCTATGCACATCCTGGATCACTATGATGTGTGCCTTTTAGGGTCAACCCATCAAGACATAATTGCCCCCTAGAAAGTTACAGGTGCACAAATAAACTTCAAAACACCTTTTTCACTCCTATCTTGCTTGAACTTCAACCCCCAGAAGAAGACAGAACTCTGATAGGTAACCCTGTCACCGTCTCAGTACTGATCCAGCTCTCTTCCTGCGTACACTATGCACAAGCCTCAGTCCTGGGGAGGAGCGTTTCCATAGCGCTGGAAAGGAGAAACCCCTTCCTTGGTGTCTGTATTCTTTCTCTGAACCTTCTTCCTTATTTGTCCTTCCCCATGGAGAGAAAGAAACATGGTACTAGAGTTAAACAGGGTTCCTTCAGTGTCCATTTTCAACAGCTTTAGACTGCGTGACTCTGAGAAACTCTGTAATCTTTCTCAGCCTTAATTTCTTCATCCATTGCAATGGGAATAATGCAGTGTTTGCCTCAAAGGGTTATTGTAAAGTTGAAGTGAGATTTTAAAAAAAGGAAATGAGTACAAAAGTGTATCAAAAATCCTGAGACTGCACCTAGAATATAGTTAGCTGTATACAGACACTAGCTATTTTTACTAGAATTACCTATGCCCATCAGTCTAGTCCTAAATATCCTCTAGTTTTAAACTTTGTTTAGCGATCAGAACACCTGTAAGCCGTGAATATTAGTAGAGGTAACTTTAACCTTATCGTTACAAACTAAGAACAGTCTTGCTATTAGAAAAAAATATAACTATTTCATACAGAGACAAATGTCTCTGTATCTTGAGACATAATACATACTATGTAAAAGATCACGTATCTCTAAATTTTTCTGCTCATATTCATTTGCTTGCTACTGCCCCAGTTGTGTTGTTACCACCACTATCCAGCTAGTGAGCAGGTACAAGTTTGAAACAGACACCAAGAAAATCGTGGAAGGAGAATCTCCAGTTGAAAATGTCCTATACTCTAGCGAAGTTTTCTTGGAAATTGAAAGAAATAAGTTCATGACTCATATTAGTTGTGAGACATCTTCACTTCAGCATCAGAGACACTATAGTAGCCCAAAGGCATCTGGTACAGGAAGCCACAGTTGCCAATGGGAAAGAGCCTCTTCAAAACAGAAGAGCTATGGAATCAGGCTTTGGAGACCCACATCAGAGATGAGGCACTGTACAGGGGTCCATAGCTCTTACCCCTGGCTAGGGAGGTGGACTTTACGATGTGCTTAGGAACAGGGCAAATATCTCAGGTGGGTATCAGGATAGAATAACCACGGAGCCCATTCCATCTGCATTGCTTCCTCATTATGTGACCTAAAGCAAGTTGTCTTACCTCTCCAAACCTTGCTTTCCTCTTTTACTTAGTGACGACTAATTATTCTTACCTTGTAGGATTGTTGTATTAAATAAGCTAAGACTTTGAGCACAGCCTCTGTACAAAATGAATGCTTTGAAATATAAACTGCTATTGTTCTTCATGACTGTTCCTTTTGGTGGAATTTAATAGTTTACTGTGTACAGTAAAACCCAAAGCTAGGCCTGAGTCAGAGAAGGAAGATGCGAGGTTGGAAGGCAAAGAATAGCCTCTGAGGGATTCCAGGCCCCTGTTATCTCCTAGAGAGTTAGGATTCCTCTGAAGCTCATCAGGGTAGGACCTGCTTGTCACCTTAAGTGAGACTGGTAGCTCAATGGCCCATGGCCCCTTCTGAAAAATGCTGGGCTATAAATTAGCATCCTGGGGCTTGCTTATCTGCCCCACTGACACTTCTTCCAAGACACAGCCCTCCCCTTCTCCCTGCCCATAGTGTTAGGCAGTTCTTATCGCTTGCTATTGTGTCCATTTTTCTAATGGGCTCCCATGCCAGGAAAATCCATTCTGTAACAGTAACAGGGATTCTTACTAACACATTGTAATTGAAAAGATAAACTGGGGAGAGGAATTGAAAAGACAGGACCATTTTCCCTGCTCACTCCAATGTCACTGCAGTTAGAGAAGCCTGGCCGTGGAGCCTGGGGTTGCTGGTGGACCTGCAGAAATATAAGAGCTCAGGCTGTGCAGAACAGGAGCTGCCTCAGACTAGCTCTGATTGAGGCACAGATGGAGTCACAGACAAAGCACAACTTAGAGACCAGACAGCAAGTTATGCAGAGGCCCGAGAGCATAGAAGAAACAGCATTCAGACCATGAAGGGAAGAGACTCTGTACAGAACCATTAATGCTAATGATTGCTATTTATTTTGACATGGCGAGCACTGTGGCCTTTATGTTATCTCATTTAAGCTTTACAGCCTCCACAGAAATTGGTTTTCAACTTTCAAAGATAAATAAACTAAGTGTAGAGAGAGATGTTAACTAAGTAATTATTTGTTTAAAGGTACAGCGGATTAAGCAGCAGAGCTGGGATTTGAACCTAAGACTTTCTGATGCCAAAGTCCAGGCTTTTGACCCAGGCACGTCAGGCAGGAGGAACTAAACTATAGTCGAGGGCTGGGCAGAGGGGCTGGGCAGTCACTCCTGAGCTGTAACCAGGAGAAGGTGGGGCAGCCTCTACTCTTCAGCCTGATTCTCGGGACCTGTGCAGAGCCCTGCAGACTTGGGTTATGACCCATCTTTCTTCTATTTTCCTAGGAAGTACATATTAGAAGTTACCTGCCAGCCATCAGGCAAATAAGAAGTGGCCCCTGATAAGTCCCATCCAGAAAGGCACTTGGGGGATACCTGTATGTGTGTGCATCTGTAGAGCAGGGATTATTCTGTAGTGAGGCTCATAGACATGAGCCATTAATAATAAGCTCTGCTCTGGCTTGTAAATTTATTAGGCAGACTGAGTATAATTAAAATTCAGGATTGGGGGAGGGGAGCAGAGGGCCGTTGCTTCCTTTCCTTCTTTAGAGATCCAGGCCCAGTTACCGATGGGGATAATTAGCAGAGTCCAAACACAGAAGGAAGTAATGCTCCTGAAAAAGCTGTCACAAGGAGAGACAATGCTGAGCTAATTATGGCCGCACCAAGCTTTATGACCAGGCGCCTGCTTCCACCGTCATTAGGGACTCAGAGATAAATCAGAGACTAATGTGGAGTGTTAGAGCTAACAGAGCATTCACACTCTTTTAACAATTATTAGTATCATTATTTTGGCAGATGGTAACGGTACCTCTCTGCCTGGCTGGTCAGGGAATGTGGCCTCTCTGAGTGGGGAACTAAGGCTGGAGCAGTGGAAGGGATGGACAGAGAGAACACCGGAAAGATCCTTTTCCCTCCATGCTCCTGTTCCTTTTCGTCCTAACAACTCAGGAGAGTTCTTGGAGAACAAGAACAAGCTCAGAGCTCCTGAAAGATCAGGGAGGGGTGGGGTGTCCTTACACCTCATCTGCATGCTCTGTTTGCTTCTGCCATCAAAGGCCCCTCCGATTGCAGCTCCTGAAGTAACACAGTCTTTAGAGGTGACTATACCTAGCTAGGACTGGCAGGGGTGCCACCTAGCTCATTCAGGACATTCTCTTAATGTGCTCTTTCCACTTCTAGAGAGCCCTACACAGACCTTAAGGAAAGCTTGCCTGATCAGTTACTTCAACCCCAGTCCTAAGTATTTGCAGCCACATGTCCCCTGCACCTCACATCCCCAAACTCTATGGACAGGGAAGACAAAATAAAGTTATAAGAATTGGAAAAGAACACATCTTTTGTACAGAGCTTGAAGGGAGGAAGCATACTGGGTTTATCATCCCCATAATCAGAGGAAGAAGACACTAGATCTCTAAATCTGAGAGCTCTAGAACTGTATGTATTGAACCTTGCTTCAAGAATCCTAGAGCTGAAAACACACTAGAGTCAGACTACTACCCCACTGTGTTCTTTAAGACCCTGTATTACCCCTTTCCTCAAAGAAGGCAGGATTCCTTCCTTTCAGCAAAGGATGAGGGAGTAGCTGGTTACTCAGTTGTAGAAGCAGGACTCTGTATTTCAATAAAATGTTGTGCATTTTAATTTGCCATTGCACACAGGAAAAAAAAATTGTCTGTGTTGCGAAAGGCCAATTTCAAAGCTGAATCACAGAACGTCTCCAGAGTCATTCGCAAAGTGAACAAACATCACATACCTCTCTTGGCCACAGGTAAGCTGAGAATAACCACTTCTGCCTGCCAGCTTGAGGAGGGGTAGGGCAGCTTGGGTCTGCTCTCAGGTTCATGCATTTCTAATACCACCTCTAGATCTCTGCTTACTGCCTTAAACCCTGGAACCAACTCTTCCCACACCCAACCTTCTACAATTTGGCCTGTGGGAAAAGTTCATTCACCTCTAAGAGGCAAGCGACACAAAGGAAGGTGGAGGACTGTCTGTCAGCGTCTAGTGGGGCATATTAAGGAGGAAACCAGACCCTTTGCCTTTAGAGAAAAGGGGAAATTTCCTTTTATTTGTGGCACTTTGGGTACAGATACTTCCAAACCAGGGTCTGATTAACTGAGATTTCTGGTGCAATTCTTAGCATAGATCTTGGCACATAGGAAGGTCTCGGTAAATGAGACTGGAGTCTGAGTCTCAGGGCGTTACTAGAAAGGCCCTGAGTTGGAGTCCTAGAACAGAAGGCAGACAAGCAAGGGAAAAACATAAAGCAGTACAGGGGGCCGAGCACGCTCTACTCACTTGCATTTTTCATAAAACTGCAGATGAAAAGATCTAGAATTTCTCTGGCTAGAGAATCTGGACCCAGTCACTGGCTCTGGGAAGTAGGGGATAGGCTGGGAGGTAGGATTCCTAGGACCCTGAACTTCACTGTAGCTCCCCAGCCCCTGTGCTCTCTCAAACCCCTGAGGTCCCAAAGCCACTCAACCACTTTCTTCTGCTGTGATCCAGGGTCTCCTTCTATCTCTTTCAGCCTCGCAGCTTGGCCCCTGGGCTTCCTGGGGCTTGTGACTCAGCAGTCAAAGTTAAAGTTCCCCAGGGCTGACAACTCAAACCTGCTTTCTGAATCAGCCTGCAGGGAAAGCATACTGATTCATCTGGCCCTGCTGGCTTTCAATCCTCAGACTTCTCTCACCCTCAGCCTGGTCACCCAGGCACCTGTCACCTCAGGGCATCCTTCAGGAGTCAAAACCAGCGCCTTTTCCCCTCTGAGGATTTACTAGTACATACATCCCAGCAACCCTCATCCCCACAGCCAGTGTTTCTGCCCTGTGCAGAGAATGAGGGGCAGCTTTTGTCCGAGGTGGAACTCGACAGGTGTGTCCTTACTCTCTAGGCTCGGAAGGCTGGGATCATTATGGCCGCACAGGCAATGGGCCATTGGAGGAAAGGGTGGAAGGGATCTAAAGACCAGGAGCAAAAAGAGAGTCCCTGAGTTGGGGAAAATTCTGTCTTGTGGGTGTATGCAGTTGGGTAGTAAGGAAAGAAATGGTACCAGAGAACCAGTCTAACAATACTGCTGAGCCCAATCATTTCTGAGAATCTCTGAGAGGGAGAAGCGACCTCTCTAACCTTCCTCACTAATACCACCCTCTAAAAAAGTTCGTCTAATCTCCATCTCTCCTGCTGCAGTAATCAACTCACTGATCAGATATGCCCAGGGCCAGAGACCAGTGCCCTCCACAAGTCACACAGGTCTGAGGTGGGCTCCACTCACCCTGAGACGGGATCCAGCAACTTGCCTCCCACCCTCAGCCGCCCCTTGGCGACATCGCCCCCCGCCCCCAGCAATGGCTCTTTTTAACTAGAATCAACCTCCACCTCGGTGACCCTTAACCTCAGGTGGAAACGGCTCTGGCACCTGCAGCCACTGCGATTACCCTGCCTGGACCAGCTCCGGGAACCCCTGCCCTGGCCCTGGCCGCTTGTGTCTGGAGAGGCACAGAGGGAGCAAAAGCCGGGTTCCAGAGGCCCCTCATCCCTTTCCCCAGCTGTTGGTGAGGAGTCACGGGGCGACTCCCGAATACCCCTAGGCCCAGCTCCGCTGGGGTCGGGGTTGGGGGACAAAGCGGGCTTCGTGGTGTAGAGCCCCAGAGAACCCTGGCGTCCCGGTCCCTGCAGGATCTCCCCATCCCCCACTCCGCATTCTCTCGGGGCCTCGCAGCGCCCCAGCCCCGCCCTCCCGAGGGGGACGCGACCCGCGCTCTCCCGCCCAGCACCCCCCAGACCTCGGGACAAAGAGGCTCCACCGCAGGCCAGGCGGCGAGCGTGGCCGCAGGGCACTGGTGCCGCAGGTAAACATCAAAGCCAGCCGGCTGCCACCCAACCGACCCTCCCGCAGCTCCCGCCGCCAGAGCGCGACACGCCACTCCCGCTGTCGCGACTCCCGGGAGGCGTCGCGGCCGCGGGGCTCGGGTCGGGACTCACCGGCTCCCGCGAGCTCCACTCGGCTCCGGCTCCCGCTTGGACTCGGCAGCCGCCGGAGGCTGCGTCCGGCGCAGGGTCCGCGGCTCGGGCAGGAGGAGCCCTCTTGGCAAAGTCGGGAGAGGCGCGGGCTGAGCGCGCACCCGCCCGGAGTCCGAGTGAGTCACGGAGACCCGGCGAGCGAGTTATAGGGGCGCGCGGCGGGTGGGGGAGGGGGCCGCGCGCCGCCCCCCGCCCCGCCCCCGCCCCCCGCGGAGCCGCTCGCAGCCCGAGACGCCGGGTACAAAGACCTCGTGCCAGCAGCAGACCCAAGTTTCTCCCAACCCCAGGGGGCTCGGGCCGCGATCCAACAGACCGACTAACGGATGCACTGTAGAACCTGGACCTCCCGGAGAAGACGAGCTTTCCTCCGCAGCCAGGACGTCCCTTGGCTCCTGCTGGACGCACCGACCCCTCCCCTGGCAGATGGCCCGTAGGGCGAGCCGAGAGGCGCGAGGGAAACTGAGGCCCAAGGGTGCCTCATCCCTGGAGCCGCACTTGGTGCGGGGGCTCCAGAAACAGTCACGCAAGCGAGGCAGAGGGGTTTCTCTCTCCCGGGTCCCCTCCTGGTCTTTCCGTGCCCGATGGACGGTGGGTGATGGGTCGGGCACTGGCTCAACCTGGTTGTGAATCCCGAGTTCTCGCTCTGGCTTCCGGGGCTCTTTGGGCCAGTGCGTTGGCGGGGGCGGGGGGACCCGGACACGGATCTAGGAAGGGAGGGGGTCTGGGGCTCCCGTTACCTGCGTCGGCAGCGCTCGGACTCCTCTCTGGGGGTTGCAGCTCGAAGCTCCGACAAGTCTCCACGTCCAGCCCGAGAGGGGGCGGCCGGGCCCTGCACAGCGAGGCCAGGACCTCGAGCGCCGCCTGGCACCGCGGCCCCCCGGCCCCCCACACCTCGCTCATGCCTGGGACACCCAGGCTTGCAGAGCCAGCTCGAACCCGCGCTGCGGCCGGGCTGGGGCGGGGCACGGCGACCCGAGAGGACCCTCCCGCAGCGGCCCCCTGCGGCGCCGTTCAGCTTTTAATCACTTTCCCGCAGGGTCCCCGCCCCTCACGTGGCATTCCGAGGCAGCTGGCAAGTCTGGCGCCTGGGGCCGCCCCCTCTACACTCCGGGACTGGCCTGGGTGCGGGCAGGTTCCAGCCCCGCTGTCCCACACCGTGAAGGGAGTGTAGGCCTGGGTAGAGCTCCGCGTTCACTGCCCGGTGTGACCTTGGTTTCTCCGAGCCTCAGTTTTTCCCTCCGTAAAAGAGGTACAGTATGATTACAGATGCTTCGTGGTCTCCCTGGGGAATTTAAAAATAGTGCTTGTGAAAACACCGAGTAAATTACCACATGGGCAGCAAAATACATAAGCCCACAGGAGGTGTGAAGCGGAGCCCCTTGGGGAGGTTCCTGATGAAAGGAGTTAGTCAGGCTTGCCTTAAGTTTCAGCACTGGAGGAAGAAGACCCCAAGACTACGGAGCCATACAAACTACAAAGAAGACTTTCCAAGCCCCGCAATCTTGCGGTCCCTGGTACCTAACGTTGCTATGGCAACGGGGAGACAGCGGCCATCTCTCTCCATGGCAACGGAAGGGGAAAGTTTCTGGCGAGCAGGAGGAACGGGGGGCCTTTCAAGAAGGCGCTCTGTTCTCGCCAGACCCACCTCCCTGCCTCAGTGAAATCGCATCACAAATAATGGTCTCTGTTTCAGTGAAGCGTAATAGGGACTAGAAAGACCAAAAACTAAACGGGAGGCTTGAAGCTAGACTTCAAAAAGCAGCGTTCTCCTTAGGAACTGTGGGGTGAGGCCCAGAGGCCGGTTAGTTGAGTGAGGAGCTTCGAGATGCCTCCCTTAGCCCTGGAAGTCTCTGGGCCATCGCTAATAGCCAGGCGACCTGGGCCCTGCGGGGTCCTCCACCTTTTGGACGCTTCCTGCGTGGGGCCCTTCCAGTGTAGACCCTTCCTGTGTGGGGCTTACCGGAAGCTTTTCCGGAAGCTGTCCTCCGCCACAGCATGAAAGGACATAAAGGAAACTTTAGCAGCAGCCTCCGCAAACCGCGGGGGAGGCGGGGAGCGCATGCCGGGTGAGCGGGAGAAGAGGGTCTTTCTTTCTTACTAACATGCTAATCGGAAGTGGCTCCGCGGACGGCTCTCTTTCTGAAGACAGATTTGGAGTCCCAGCTCCTGACGGTCTCCATCGTGCACCATCTGCACCAGTTGGCCCTTGTAGTTGTGAGCCCGGGGTATCTAGAGCTCTGGGGACCAAGGACCAGGCGGAGATACAGTCCTGGTCTAGGCGGTTTCCGCGCTCTGGACGCGCCCTGGTTCTGTCCACGGTGCTGAAGGACCGGCTGGTGCAACCATCGGTTTACTAGGATTGGGGGAGGGGATAGGGCACTTGCGGCAGCGGCGGGTCATGTGTGGGGTTGGGATTCGGGGTGAGGTAGGGCGGTGTGAAGCTCACAGAGTCCGTCTGGACCCCTGGCGCCTGCTATTTGATAGATCTGAGGAGGCATGATCCAGACCACCTTCCTGCTGGTGGTGCTGGGTTGGGGTTTCAAGAACAGGCAAGGTTCTGATTCTCTATTTGCCTTCCTGGTGCTTTTAAAAACCCACCTGAGGAGCACGGAGGCCCCATCACTTTCCCTTCCACCTAACGTGGACTTCAGCACCCAGGAGAGACAGGAGCTCGGAGGCTCCTGGCTATGCACTCATTAGCAGTTTCCGAAGCTTCGGGTTTGTGTTTATATAAAACACAAATGGAGACAAACTGCTCTTTGCCCGTGTTTATGGCAACTCCGTCACTCCGCGGCGATTTTCCCTCCCCCTCTCGAGTTCCTGGGGAAGTTCGCAGAACAAAGCGCCTCGTTCTGCCTTTGCAGAGAATGAAAAAGCACAGGACTGTTCCAAGGGCCCAGGCCTGTGATGCAGGGAAATCAATATTTTGCTTACACGAGTGGGGGAATTTGCATCTAAACTGAAGGCAAAGGAGCCTGCTCCAGAGCTGGGCGGGTGGCAGGAGCAGAGAATTAACAATTTCTCATTGTTCCAGGAGCCAGCCTCCACAGTCGGCAGGCAGTTCCGCAGCATCTCTGGTGCTCCAGCAGCAGCTCCGGACCTGGCATTTCTCAACCGAACAGAGCAAAGGAGATTCTGTCCGGAGAGGGATATGGGAGGAGGCTGGAGCTCCCGGGCTCCTATGAAACTTGAAGTGCAGGACTGAGAGTGTGTGAGAGAGACAGAGAGAGGGAAACAGGCAGATATATAGGAGGAAGAAAAGCAGATGGGTACGGAGAAGCAAAGTCACATAGATGGTAGAAGAAATGTAAAGAACGGAGATACAGAGGCAGGGAGATAGATGCACATTCAGACAGAGACATTTAAAAAGCTGTGTAAGTGTGAAGGCCTCCCTCCAGGTTTTCTTATCGTGCCCCATCCTCCTATCAGTTGCTGATACCATTGTGGTGACATAACCAGCTACAAAGCAGTAAGAAATCCCCATGTAAAGACGGGGACTTTTCCTCTGCCCCTTTCTCCACAGCCCAACCTCAAAGTGCATCCTTGCTTCTTCCCACAGGGAGAAATGCAATTCAGACTCCTAGGGCTCCATCCAGACCTTGAGAGGGAAGAAGGTAGAAAGAAGTGGAATTGTTGTCCCACACACCTGTCCGTAGGGCAAGATCACTGTGAGTGAGGAGCTGGGGTAGAGGAGGAGGAACAGAAACAGTGTGGCCTAGGGGCAGACAAGGGCGCTGGGAGGCACTGGGAGGCCTGGATTCCAGGACCCGTGCACCCCACCAACCCCTGCAGTCACGTCCTCTGGCTGGGCCACTGTGCTTATCTGACATGGGGTTAGGAGCTCTTGGAGGCTCTTTGTAGCAGCAACACTGTTAAGGGTGGTTTTATCGCAGACCAGCTCACTTTGTCTTCCCTCCTCCTCTGCCTTCACCTCATACAGCAGCGGTAGGAGACCTTGAGTCTGTTGCTCTCAGGCTGGACTGCTCAGAAGCAGGGCAGGGTTCTGGAGAAGGGCTGGGAGGCAGAATGAGAGAAGGTCTGAGACAGAATCCAGAGCCCCCTGCATGACTGATCCTCCTTTTCTCAGCTAAAGTGCACTCCTACCCCCATCCCTCCCTTTAGAGGCTCCTGCCCTTCTCTGAGCAGCAATGTCTTGTTGAGTTATGCTGCTAACAAAATATATTAAAACCAAGTAATTTTTTTTTAAATTGAACCTTGGTAGGAAATTGCTAGTGCTGTAGGCAGGAAGAATGAGCTCCTTTGACATGAGCCGATGTGTCATATTGTCTTTCCATCTCAATGCAATGTCTAAATAGGGAGCCTCTTCCCATCCCCCCTCCCCCTCCAAGTCCCCTGCAGAGATGTGAAGGGAGCTAGTAGCTGGATTGTCTGCCGTGCAGGCAGAGACTTAGGGAAACTGACACAAGTGAATCCAGCACTTGGCCAAGTGGATCAGAGCCAAACGAAGCCCTGACCTACCTAAGGGCTCCTGATACCCTCCTTCCACCTTCCTCAGCCTCACTTACTGAGGCAAGTCATTTTGCCAGATCAGAGAGGGGGATCCAGAAAGCATACTATTCAGGAGTTAACCTGTACTCTTCAGTGGAGCAAGTCCCTGACAATTGCCAAATCCTTTTAACAACCTTGAGAACGATAGGGGCTTATAGTCATGAGGAAATTACATGACTGATCCCCGGCCATGCAAGCTAGGAGATGGTACAGAACTGGAACCCAGGCCTTCTGACCCCCACCAATCATGGGCAGTCATGGCCTCTGGTTGGGCCAGTGTCCTTAACTGAAATTGGATTAGAAGCTCTTGGAGGCTCTTTCCAGCAGCCACACTCTTGAAGGTGGTTTTATAGTTCACCAGCTCACCTGTCTTCTTTTACCATGCTGGTGGAGGATGGCGGGGACACAAAAATGATTCTTTAAAATGTTACAATATTTTAAAATTGGCTTTATAAGAATAAAAAGAGTTTGGAAATAAATTGTAGAGCAATGAGATGTATTCCTGAGCCTCTTTGCAAAGTTTTGACTCTTTGAAGTTAGCCATTCCACTTGCCTCTTGGACTGAGTCACTAGTCTAGCTGAAAGTTAGTGTCATTGTTAAAACACAAGGCTGGGGCCAGGTAACTTCAGGGCTCAGGACTTGCTTGGTGGCTGTACTTTTGACACTGCTAGGACTCCTCAGAAGACAGCCTGGGGAGTCTGCTACATCTGGACTGCATCCTGTGACCAGAGCCTAGTTTCTAGGAAAGGGCCAAGCCAAGTTTCCTCTTTGGCCAAGATCCCAGTGACTGGAATTCTTCCTCAATGACCCTGGAGAGAGCATTTGCAATCTTAGGATCCTGGCTATTGCACTAATGAAAGCAAACTAGATAAAATGCCAAAGCTAATTAAAGTGACAAATCCGAAAAGGCCTTGCCAAAACTATGAGTTCTTAATCCTTGGTTTTAACAGAATTCAGGCTGGAAGACTCAATAGAGCATGCTTTGGGGTCAGGGGCCTGAAGCCTCCTGAGGAACTGATGGGTTGACATCTCTGGAGATAAAAAAATTTGTTCACTAAATTCTAGTTTCCATCCATTCAGTAGAATAAAAATCTGTTTCTATCCCTGGCCCCAAGTCTTAACCATATTTCTACTATTTGCCAGAGGCATAGTAATTGGTCTAAGTGAGTCAGTCCCAGACTTTTACTAATACTTCCTTTTGTATATTTGTAAAATATGGTACAGTTTACACAGTACTCTCACATATCTCACTTTATATTCACAACAACTCTGAGAGGTGATTATTGCTCTTATTTCAGTGGTGAGGCCCCAGAGAGGTTAAAAGAACTGCATTGGGATTCACAGCCAGCAGGTAGCAGAACCAGAACTCAAGCCTCTCTCTCCATTCATTCACTTGTTCATTCATTCAGCATTTACTGAGGTCCTATGAAAACCTGTCCATGCTGGGTACCTGGGAGGCAGTGCTGTGCTGTTACCTGGACACAGTGGACCCTAACCACACAGTGTGAGGAGCCCTGAGCATGTTGGGCTCCGACCTGAAGAAGCACACATAATTATTGTGGAGAGAGACCATGTGTGAAATTGATTTACAATGAGTTCTGCGACTTCTGCTGTATGGCTGTCCATGCCTGCATTGACTGTGAAACTTCTGCCCCAGGATTCTTTCTTGATTTTCTTCTCTCTTCAGGTTTTCTACTCTTCCAACCTCTTTATTTCTTCTGGGGTTCAGCTCTCATCCTTTATTTCTGGTGTGTCTGTACACTTTCTGAGTGGTCCTATCTACTCCTAAGGACTCAGATATTAACAGTACTAATATTAATAGCAGTAGTGAACATTTCCGGAGCAGTTAGTCTGTTGTGGACTCCATGCTGCTTGCTTAATATAGGTTGTATCATTTAATCATCACAATGACCCTGTTATATCCAAAGTTTACAGGTACCAAGGTACAGAACTGGAACCCAGGCATCTCACTCCGACACTGCACCTAAGGGTTTCTTTCTGCATCTTAGACTCATCTCTCTCCTTCCTTCTACATGTTGGTTTCTGAATTCCTGCTCTGAACAACTTGACCCCAGACTTCTGGGATCCAATATGTCCAAGGGAGAAATGATCTTTTTGTAAACCTGCCTGCCTCCTTAAGGACAGCCGTAACAAAACCAAATTACTCTCTTTACCCACCCACCTCAGTGCTTCAGTGCTTCCCTCCCCCTCATCCACCGGCATTCAGTCAATCTCCTTTGTTGAGTCTTGAAAGTGTTTTGAACCCCTGCCCCTGCCATCTTCACATCCGTTGTTGCTGTCCTAGTCCAGACACTCAACATCCCTCTTTGCAATCTCAGTAGTTCTTTATGGGATAGTACAATTGTGTCACCAGATTTCTGAAAATCCTTTCTAGACCCCCTGGGGCCTTGGGATGAAGTTGCCACTCTCCAGCATGGCAGACCAAGCCCCTCTAGCCCTCTGTCCTCCTACGTGGCTTCCTCTCCAGACACTCAGACAACAGTGTCCCCTGCAGGCTGCCTGTCGCAGAGTGATAATCCCTGCTCTTCTCACTGCCCCACCTCCTTCCACTCTGCTCAGTTTGCTCCCACAGCTCCTCTTCCCCTGCATCTATGCCCACTCTGGATTCTGGATCTTTGTCCCCTTCCTTGAATACCTTTCCTCTTTTTCTTGTCATCCAGCTGCTCCTAGAGGGCACAGTGGCATATGGAGGTTAATAGTGGAGGCTTTGGAGCCAGGATACCGGATTCAAATTTTAGACCTGCAAAATGAAGGAATGACATAGCAAGGGTGCAGCCTTGGGCACATGGTTCAACCTCTATGCACCTCCATTTTCTCGTTTACAAAATGGAGAAGAGAGAAGTTATTATAGTAGTGTACGGGGAGGGTTAAGACTGGGTGTGTTCAAAGCCCTCAGAACAGCCCCCTCCTCCCTGTTTCTCAAGCAGACTGCTGTCCCTGCCTGTCAGCTCATTCTACCCAGTGCTCCTCTTTGTCACTGAGTTTAGCAAATCACACTGTTGACTGTTTTTAGCCAGCGAACTCCTTGAGGTGGGGGCGACTGTTCATCTTCACACCTTCAGCACACCTAATTCACACTCAAGGGTCTGTCACTTTGAAGAGAAATGGATAAGTGGGCGTTGTACAGTACAAAGCAAGTGCATGGGTGCTGGAGGAATCCCAGGGTAGTTACAGGGGCCAAATCAGGCAAGGCTTCTTGGAAGGGAAGGGTTTTGAGCATTTGGGGGTTTGTTTGTCTTGTTAGGTGAAACTTTGAACCGGAAGGAGTGTGGGTGGATATATTCATTCTAGGTTGCTGAACGGCGTGACATCAGCTTCAGGCAAAAACAAACACTTGGCCCACACAGGAGCAGGAAGATTTTCTTTTGTGGAGCAGAGATGAAGGGCAGGGTGAGAGAGAGGACCACTGGCCCTCAGGCAGCCGTGTCCACCACTCTGACACTGTCTCCTCAGCTGGGTTTTTATTGCCAGCAGGAGATGTCTGGCCAGTGTGACAGCAAGAAACCCCCGACCCCTGGCTTCCAAGAGATGTCCGTGATCCCACAGGAAGGTGGGAGGCATCTGCTCAAGGCCCCTCTCAGAATGTGGGTCCTGAAAAGTTTCTTTTTCAGAAGAAATTTCTCATTTTTCTCGAGTGTCAAGCCATCATGAAGCAAGTGTGTGTCTCCTGGGGCAGCTGACTGTTTGCCAAGATAAATTTCTGATAATAACACAAAGTCATTACCATGCTATTAGTGCTGCTAATGAGGAATGCAAAGTTCCCTTCCTACTCCTTCCCTCCCTCCCGTCCTACCTCTCTGCTCTTTTCTCTCCCTTTCACACACATTCTTCTCAACCCCAGCGCTGGGATGCAGGGAGGGGGACTCCGGCTGGGGCTGTGGGAAACTGGATTTTGACCGTTAACTCTACCAAACTAATACAGAGCCTGGAGCTGGGAAAGGCGCAGAGGACAAAGGGGTGTGGAGCAAGGAGGACAGTTTAGCTTCGGACAAGAACAGTTGCAAAGTCTGAAAGGGAGGCAGCTGGTGGCCTGAGCAGGCCTCAGAGGATGTAGCAGTGATCTGCCACCCAAAGGGACTGTCTTGTCCCCTGATAAGAAGGGAGTTGAGGAGACAACTGGGGCTGAGGTCAGGGTGGTGCTGTGTTTGTTTAGGGTGCTGGTAGGAAGAGCAGCTAAACTGGGAACATATTTTGTTTCATTCTGAGTAATTGTTTCTCCTACACATACGCACGCGCATGCACACACACATGCATATGTGCCACATTTAGACACAACTCAGAGGGATTTTTCAGCTATGCTCCTGAGAGCACCTGACAGATTCTCTAACACGTCTCTCCCTGGGTGGCTGCTTTTGGGAAAATTCAGCAGTCTTTGATGGAGAGGGGCAAGTTTAAAATTTGCTGAGAAAATTGTAGACAGGAGTCCAGCGGCCATGGAGGCTCCTGAGTGGGCTTCCTCAGGGTGGGCTGTGGGGTGGTCCACTGGTGCTAGTGAGCAGGAATCCACTGTGGCTGATGGAGCTCAGCTTTCTGCTTGGGAAAAGAGGGCTAGCAGAAGAAGCAGAAGAGAACAGAAGGAGAACAAGGAAAGAGGGGGAAAAGGGTTAAACTTCTGGCCCCAGGAAGAGGCCTGGGGAGGAAAATACCCAAATGGGGCATGGACATCCCAGATGCAGACCGTAGCTCCAGAGGTGGGAAGGTAGCTCCAGAGGTGGGAAGTCACAGTGCGAGAGGATGCCTCGTGTCCCAGCAGGAGGTGGATTGGCTGGCCTGGTTTCCCTTGTATCCAATTCTTTATGATTTTTCCACTTGAAAATTGCCAGAAACCAATTGTTTTGCTCACAACTGCACTCACTTGGGGGCGGGGGTAGGGAAGGGAGATGGCAAGGCCCTTTCATTATTCATTGGGCTGAACTGTTACAGCCAAACAGCATAATAAAAGAGAGCCGGCTGCTCTCTGGGGAAGCTGGGCTAATTGTCATCTGAGCTGGTGAGTGAGCTGGTGCCCTACCTAGTAGGCTCCTGGTGTCTTCACGCTGCTGCCTCTAGTTGGTGAGCGAACTTGGGCAATGCTTCCTCAGGTCCCCTCAAGCCAGCTAGGGCAGTTCCTTGGCTGATAAGGCACCGCCCACCCTCAGTTCTGATACTGTATTTCTCATTCACCACAGACCCTGGTCTTTCCTTGCTTTGATACCTTCTTGGGAAGAGACAGCTTCTTTCTTAGCTCAGTTTGTTGCCCCTAGAGCCCTTTATTTCTGCTGATTAAACTGGTCATTACTAATTTAACCATGTCTTAGACCAGTCAGTACCTAGACCACAGGGGTGTGAGGGAAGCCTCTGTCTTGTTCCTTTCAGTAGCCCACTCCCTGCTGTAGTGTTGTTACTTAGGCAGTGCTCAATAAACTATGGGAGTTGGGGTGGAGTTACTTTCAGTTTGAGCAATCCCTCCTTCCAGGGAGAGAAGAGAAATCCACCAAGGGTCTAAAATCAAAGAGAAAGCCTGCTGAGCACAGACCAGAAGATAGATTCGTCTTCCTCCTCTGCCTGGGATTACAGGAATCTGGTCACTTGTGGAATGGCTGCTTTGAGGGTCCCCCAGGTGAGGCTTTGATCTCTTTCTGTACAGTTCAACTACCTGGGCTGGGGAGACTCTCCCCACCTCCAGGAGCCTCAACTTCCTTCCTCTCATCTCTGTGGCACTGGCAGTAGGCGCCTCCAGAGCCTCCATGAGGGGGATGCCTGATTGGCTCCCTATCCTGAAACTCCTCTTTGAACTAATGGCTTTTTTCCCCTTTGTTTTACCAGGAGCCAACAGCAGCCGGTTGTTACTGCTACGTCCACGTTCTGCTCCAAGGGGAACTGCTCCGGCTCTTAGTGTTCCCACTTGAGTGAAGACAAAAATCCTCTTTGTTGCTTTTCCTCAGCATGCCAGAGCAGACTGACAATGGGAAAATAAACTTAAGACCTTTTATGGATCATATCAATATTGTTTGGATATCTGAGGGTTGTCACACTCCAGCCAGCAAGAGCAGATGCCTCATCTGGGCCAGGTACCTGGCCCCTCAAAGATTCAAGTACACCCTTTATGCAAAAGACATTTTTAGTCCATCTCTAAGAGTTACCAAAGTCCTAACAGTGTGGACTCTTCAGTATGGCTGAAGAGTCCAAGTCCCAAGTCTCCTCTAAGATTTAAGGCAAACTTTTCGCTGTGAGCCCCTGAAAAGTTGAACACTTCCAACATTCACTGGCACAAGATAAACATTACCATTTCAAAAGGTACAAACAAAGGATACAAAGCACTGGGACCAAAGCAAGTCCAACATCCAGCAGGGTGAACATTGAGTCCTGTGGTTCCATATGGAACAGCTGAAGCAAACTGTGGCACATTGGGTGCTCCAAAGGGCTTGCATGACTCTGCCCCTACAGCACTTCTGGTGGTTGTAGCTCTGAGGGCTTCTTTCTTGGGCCCACTTTGCTCCCCCCGCCCCCCTTTGCAGCTTTCCTTGCACAATCCACGTTTCTGGCTTTTCCAAACTTCTGAGGTCTCCACTGCACTTTAGGTTTTACATTCACAGCTTCACACACTGCCCTCTCTTGGGCACACTGCCTGGCCTCCCAGTCCTTGTGAAATCTAGGGAAAGCCTTAACCTCAGAACTCTTGCATTATGTATATGCCTAAAACCAGTGTCATGTGGATGATGCCAAGGTCTGCTACCAGCCGGAGTAGCAGCCAGACTTTCTCTTGGCTGTAGGGATTGAGTGCCTGGATTGCTGAGCACTCTGAACCCAATTCTGAGGAACAAATTCTCTATGCTGCTGCCATTCTGGAACATGGTGTGGGTGCAGCCGCCGTTCTGTAACATGGCACTCTGTGGCTTGCTCCTCAAAGCAGTCTTTCATCTTTGCAGGTTTGAGGCTGCAAAGGGTGGAGACTTGCTGCTCGTGATGCCCTCAGGCTATCTTTTCTATTCTGTTCCTTCTCAGCAATTGAGATCTCAGCTGTATCTTTGCAATCCATAGCTTTACTGGAGCTTCCTTTCTGGCCAAACTCACAACATTTTAAATCATGCTGCTGGGATCTTTGCTCTTGATTCTCATCATAAATCTGGCTAAAAGCCCCCAGCAATAGCCATGCCACTGCTCCAACATTCGACTGCCTTGAAATTTTTTCTGCCAGATTAATTAGTCCACCACCCTTAATCTCAGTCTCAGGAAAAGTCACTGGTCACGAGCAAAATGCAGACAAACTTTCTACCCAGCCATAACACACATCATCTGGAGTCCAACAAAGAATGCAGTCCTTCTTCCCAGTAGAAACCTCCCAAACCAAGTCTTTACCTGCAAGATTTCCAACAGCCTTCTGTTCTGAGCTCTGACCAGAATCTCCCATACAGAACAGCCAAAGGCATTACAGCGCTTCTCTGTTCGGTACAATCTCCGAATCTTTCCAAACTCTTCCCACAAGCCATTCCCAAAGGCTCTTGAACCATATGGTCATGTATAGTCACAGCAAGGACCCCACTCCTCTGGTACCACATTCTGTCTTGGTTACTTTTCTCTTGTTGCTGAGACAAAATACCTGACACCCAGAACTGAGGAAGGAAAGGTTTATTTAGCTTACAGTTTGTGGAGGTTTCAGTCCATAATCCCCACACTGGACCATGGATCAATCACAAACTCTAGAAGCCCCATGACTACATGAGGCTTTGGGGGGACAGCCAGACACAAGCCATAACAAGGGTTCTAACATTTACCATGAGCTTGCAGCAGCAGTCAAGTGGTTACTTGGACTATATCAGAGAGACAAAAGCTGAAGGCCACCAGGGGCCAAGCAGGATCTGGGTTCTGGCCATAGACCTGAAATGTCAGGTGCAGGTTGCAATGAGGTCAGCAGACAACAGGTCAGGTCCCGAGACAATGGTTGCAAACACTTGTGGATGTCCAGGGCCTTTCTCCATGGGGTGCTGGTGTTGTGTTCTGTGGCTTTGGCTTCATCAAGGGCAAGAGCTTTCAGACAGAGCAGAAAGCTTTCTTTTCTTCAGCCTCAGTCTTTAGAGAAACAGGGCAAATCAGACTAACTTTTCTGATAAAAACTTAAAACTAGTAAACTGTCACCTAGAGAGTTAATTGACCCTCATATTAAACCCAAGATAATTTAATTTCTCGAAACACAGATTGGTTAAGAGCATGGGCCTTGGAGTTGGCCAGAGATGGATCTAAATCTTGGTTGTGTAATTTATTTATATATATAACCCTCTCAAACCACCCTCAACTGTAAAACAGAAATCATGTGACCACCTATTAGGATTGTCAGAAGAATTAAATGTGATAATTCCTTAAATGGGCCAAGCATACAGTAAGTGCTTAATAAGTGGTAACAGTGTGTTTGTTTGGACTTGCTTATGGTTTACTAAGTGACTTACAGTTCAAGAGTGTGACCTTGATAAATTCCTCATGGTAGGTCACCAATTGCATATGTTAACCACGTGTGAACAGTAATGCCCATACAACAGAAGCTGCCCTCAGCTCCAGAGAGCAACCTGACCGCAGTGCAGGAAACAAGGGTCTGCTGGCCTGGAGACCTTCAGGTGGCCCCTTTCCTTTCATGTTGAGGTGGGCACTGGTGGGGAAGAGGCAGATGATGGTTAAATTGAGCGCTTTAGATATAAATTATGAATCTTTGACCTTTCCTAGCTTAATTACTCCCACTACTGGGTGGTCTGGACCCTTGTGCTAGGCCCTGGGGGTGCAAATTCTGCTCACAGCTAGCAAAATCCAGGACCTGGAGCTTCTGCTTTCATCTGCCCTGGTGCATGTGGCTATTTCTGCAGCAAGAAAATTCTCTTACTGTGATGAAGGTCATGCCCTAGTCCAGGGGCAGCCCTCCTTTGGACTCTCCTAATCCTTTTGACCTTTGCAGAATCACCTTATCTTTCTTTTAAGCTTACCGACATCATTGGCAGCTCATTTTTTATATAAGGTTGGATTTGAGTGTTATTAGCAAAGCTGACATCCTAATAGATCCATGGGTTCTTATTTAACTGATGCATAGAAAAAGCATGGGATAAAGGGGTAATCTGCTAGGGTCTGAAGGGGTATTGTTAGCTTACAACCCAAGAGGAGGAAAGACCAAAAGATTGTTTTTTTGTTTGATAAAAATGCTGCAAAAAGAAAATAATAAAGTGAAATTCTACATGCTATCACCTAGCTTAAAAAATGATCAATATTCTGATCTAGTTTCATCTCTTTCTCCCCTATTTCCCTAAAGTATTCTAAGACAAAGTCTAGGATTATACCATTTTACCTGTCAATTCTTATGCATGAACTTCTGATAAATACATATGACTTTCCCTATACATGATTATTTTTTTCTTTGGTTCTGGGAACCAAACTCAGTACCTTGTGCTTGCCAGGCAGATGTTGCGCTGCTGAGCTATCTCCCTGGCCATCATTCTTAACATAACTAACAAAAGAATAATTTTTGAGTACTATCCAGAACATACTCAATTACCCGGTTGTACACAATGCCTTTTCATAGTTGGCATACTTTGATCCAGAGTTATCAGATTCTAGTAGTAGCTTTTGACTTTCTCTATCCAAAGTTGGTGACCTAATGAAATGACCTGTACAGCAGCCAACATGACCAGTCTTTAGTGGAGGGGTGGGGTGGGAACATGAAAAACCTGCATTTACCCAAGATAGGGCCCAGGTGGAAGAAACTTCTGGTTTAAGCTTGGGCTTCTTGGAAGCTGTGCCTTGGAGCCTCAGGTACAAAGCTTCCTTTTGGTTGATCATGATAGCCATCCTTTGCGACAGGCCTCTCCTTATCTTCTTATCACTGCGAACTGGGCTTGGGCTCTGCCAGAGTCTTTACAATGCCCCTGTCTCAGAGGTTATGCCTGTCTGGAATGCTGCCTCTCATGGATTTCTGGAATATTTACTGAGTGCCTGTTCTGACCGAAAATTGGGAAACAGGCCAGATGCCACAGGAGCTTGCCATGCCCTTCCTGGTGGAACCCCCCTGTCAAGTGTGTGCTAAGAGCTGCAGGCCGGAGGAGGGAGCCACTGAGTCTTCAGGAGTCAGGGAAGGTCTCAGAAAAAGTGACACTTTGAACTGATTCTACAGTGGTCGAGGTCTCTAAGCAGCCAGTGAGTTACATCTCCAAATGGTAAAGCAGAAACAGACACAGAACCCATATCTGCTTTATTACAGGTGACACTGAAAAGGAGAATGTAGCCTAGGTCCAAAGACCAGAGGGAGTCCCTGTTCCTCACCATGAGGGATTTAAAATTAAGCATGATAGGGTGATAGAAGGCGCAGACAAAAGAATAAAATATTAAATAAATCCCATACATCTGGAAAACGTTACTGTAAACAGGTCAGAGCTTCACTTGAGTGGGCCCTGGAGAGTGAGGCTGAGCGACTGGTCTTACACAGGGTGGGCCAGTTAGGAGAAGCCATGGACCTGTTCAGGCAGGCCTCACAGATGAAAAGGGAGCCAGCTTTCTGTCCAGCTGGTGGCCTCGGTCTCCTTGCTCAGACTATTTCACCAGGCTGGGTATGGTGCCTGCGTCTTATCAGCCAAATCACACCCCTTACACCCTCTTCCTTCTCCCTTCTATAACTTCCTGTCCTCCACATTGTAGATTTGTTCAGCTCATTCAGACCACACTCCACCTCATTCAGATGCCTGCCCTGGGCTCCCAGCCCTTCACACAGGAGCTTTCACATTATGTAGAGTCTCAGTGCCGATGCTACCCCATCGCTTGTGGACTCTGGCTGGCTGTCCCTGCCTCGGGTTTTGGTTGTATCCCCACAGTACTCTGCATAGGTGATTACTCTTGGCAAGAGCCTATTTCATTAATTAATACGCTTAATTAATGACTGAACTGCCAACTAAGAATAGGAGATGCAATAGGGACCGAAACCAGACTCCTGGCCCTCAGGAAGCTCATAAACTAGTGGAGAAGGTAGGTGATGAGTAAGTATCAGGTAGCAACCAGTGGCAAGATGTTCAGCATAAGTCAAAAATTCATTCAATGAACCTAACCCACCACATAGAATAGCTGAGCTATGCAGTAGAGGGCAGTCATTTCCCCTCACAATTGTGTGGTTCACTGGAAGTTACAGTTTGCTGTGACTGCCAAGTATCACAAGAGAAAATGTTCCAATCTATCACTCACCTGGGACAAGATCAAAATTCAAAATTTGAGCCCAGTGTGGCCGTGGATGCTTATAATCCTAGCACTTGGGAGACTGAGGCAGGAGAATTGTAAGTTCAAGGCCAGTATGGACTACATAGGAGACTCTATTTCAAACACAAAATCAAGATTTGAAGTATACTTTCTTTTTTTTTTTTTGAAGTATACTTTTTACTGAACCTATATTGCTTTTGCACCATCATTCAGTTCAGAAATTGTAAGTAGAACAAGTGTAAGTTGGAGACTGTTTGTATTTTAGAGGTAGAACTTGAGAGACTGGTGTGGGTTACATATAGGAGGTGTATGTGAAAATGAAATCACCATAACTCTCAGACTTTTTGATCTGAGAAATGGGGTGAACTGTGGTACCCTTTGCTGAGACAGAGGTTCCTGGAGAAGAAAAGCGTGGTGGGGGTGAAGGTGGTACCGAAATCATGCTCGGCTGGCACATGTCAAGTTTGAGATGCCTACACATAGCCATGCAGAGGTTAAAAAGAAGCAATCAAATAACCCGGTTTGGAGTACAGGTGAGGAGAGGTCAGAGCTGAAGATAAAAATATGGGAGGTGACCTTTAAATCTGCGAGACCTAATGGACTCATCCAAGGCGTCATGGTCTGCATTTTTGTGTTCTCCAAAATTTCTATGTTGAATATACGATAGTCCTAGGAGATGGGGCCCTTGAGAGGTGATAAGACCACAGGGTTCTGCTTTGACAGATGAAAAACAGCCCCAGAGAGCTAGCCAGCCACTTCCATCACAAGAGGACACAGCTGGAAGGCACCTTCTCTGAGGAACACGTTTGTCCCAGGTACCAAATCTGGCAACACAATGATCACAGGGTTTCTAGCCTCCAGAACTATATGAAACAAATGCTTGTTGTTTATTAATTTAATTTTTCAGACAGGTCTTGCTAGGTAGCTCAGGCTGGCCTGGAACTCACTAGGTAGTCCAGGCTGGTGTTGAGCTCATGGTGATCCTCCTGCCTCAGCCTCCCAAGTGCTGGAACTGAAGGCATGCACCACCACACCCAGCTGCTTGTCATTTGTAAGCTTTCCAGTTTCTAGAGTTTTGTTACTGCAAGTTGAAAAGCATAGGAAGAGATTGTGGAGAGAGGCGCCTTGGCGTCTGCACAGTTTGGATGCTGGGTGGAAGAGGAAAACCCACTGAAGTAGCTGCAAAGGAGCAGCTTGTGAAACAGGGGACCAAGAGGATGGAGTGTCTTAGAAGAAGGATGAACCATGCTGGGGTTGGCCTTTCATGCAGGTGTGGACTTTTTCCTCATAACAGGAAGGAGTGCACTGTTTGTACGCAGGATGTGGGAGGCTGACCGGCAGAGTGGAACTTTCTGTTTTCTCCGGGACATAACACATGAGGGCATCAGCTGGGAGTACGAAGGGATGGCAGTCAAGGGACATGAGGAGAGAGCAGAAAGTGCGGCACCCTCCCGAGAGCAGGATGGAGGAGCACCGCCCAGCAGCTCTGAGGGCTTGCTTGGGGTTTGCGGTCATGAATTCAAAATGAGCTGAATCAGTATGGGTGTGTACTTCCCCAGCCGCGACTGCAGGTGAGGAGCAGGCGGGGAGCTGGATTTAATCAGCACTGGAGTTTTGCCAGGCAAATACCAAGCATGGGACAGGGGCAAGACAGTTGATTATAATGATATAAGGCAGTGATTACACTGATGGATGTGGGAGTCTAAACTGTGTCAGCGGGAGGGAGGCATGCGTACGAGGGAGGGAGCGGTAACTGCCGCAAAGTTCAGAGCGCCTGATCCCGTGTACGGATGACGTCACAGGTAGGAGGAGGCCCAGGAGGAGGCGGAGGAGGACCACCCTGTGGCAAGGAGTGGGTGCAACTGAGAGGCCAAGGGTATTGGTATGGCTGCAGGACGCACTGGGCCTCATGACAAGTAGTGATGGAAGTCAACCTCATGATGAAGTAACCCATGAAAGGTATTGAGGATGGTACATAATTGCAAAAAGGGTGGAAACTGGGTGGTATAACCTGATCACCTGTGATTCAAAGCAACTGAAGAATTCTAGGAGGGAAAAGTAGTCTGAAAATGACAGAGGAAAGTAAGGACACTGAGCCCAGCCCCAGGTCCAGAAACGGAGACGTGGGTAGTGATTCCTGGGCTGAGAATAAATTATGGACCCGAAAACAAGGACCCAGATTTCTACGGAGATTGTGTTTCAACTGAGGACGTAAGTAAATAAACAAACACAGGAGATGCTATCAGACAATGAGAAACATTATGAGGAAAATGGAAAAGCAATGTTATTGATGGTGTCTGGCCTTGGGAGCAGAGACGGGGTTGTTGTAGTTCAAATGTTCTGACTGAGATGGTTTTGTGGTCAGATGTCCCAGGAGGAGAGCAAAGGAAATTCAAAGGACAGTTCAAATGCATAGTCTGCTTGAAGAAAAACCGAAAAAATTGGGGTTCCTCCAGACTTAGAGGACCGGCTTCAAGACAGAAACTTTGCTGAGCAAAGCCTCTAAGATAAAAGCATCCAAACTATAATTGTTTGTTGACAGCACCTAAGGATGTACTAGCACTGAAAATAAAATTCTAGATGAATCCCTTTGTGCAGTGCAGAAAAGTTAAGTATTCTTGGTACCTGCTTCCCATAAGTGCTGCATTGTGTTTTTTTTTGCCTTTAACCAAATCCTTCTTCCTTTGTCTAAAATCGAAGAACACTTTTAATTCTGTTTGCATTGTTGGCTGAACATTAAAATTGCATCATTGGGCTTTTCTTTGTCTAGTTCGCATTTTTTATTTTATTGTTATTCAGTGCAAAACAAAAAGCTGTGATCAGGAAAAGACAAGAGGAATGGCTGGAAGAAGCTTGTCAAAATATCCCCCTGTTTAGTGGGCTTTGCTTTTGCTCATGCCTAAGACTTTCATATGCATAAAAAGGCCAAAAATTCATCATAAATGGCAGAAAATTGCATTGCATTAATTTCAGAGCCTCTGACTCTGACAGCTCAATCTTCAAGAATGGTTACTTCTAGGATGTTCAGGAAAGAGAATAAAAGCTATTTTGCTTATCCATTTCATATTTTAAAAGAATATATTTCACTGCATTACCCAGAGAGATTTTGTTCCAAATCTCATCAGCTTGTTTAGAATCAGCCTGTCTGCAAAAGCCCTTGACTTCAGCTTGTGACAAAAGCTTAGAAATCATGGGTGAGGTTAGTGAGAGGTGATCTCTTACAGGAACAACCTGAAGGGAAATGCTTTTCAAAATGAGATGAATTACTTGAAAAGCAGAGGCTGGAAAGAAAGCTCAGAATCTTAGAATCATTACTCCTACCTCCCTGATATTTATTCATGCAACCTTCACTTGCATTTCTCTAGTGACTAGGAACATGCTATCCTGTAAGGAAGATCATTCCATTTATAAGCAGTTGAACTGGAAAAAGATTGTCCTTTCTAAAAGCAGAAATTGATTCCCTATAACATTCAACTATTGATCTCAGTTCTACCCTCCAGAGCCTCTAGCACACAATTCTTCCTTTATCACAAGGCCACTTTCTTGTTTGCCTTGGGCCCCACATCTCTGATCACTTCACAGGATTGCTGCTTTCAGGAAGGTATCACTTTAGCAGAACACTGCCCTCTAAATCCAACATGATAGGACTCTAACATTGTACCCAAATTCAGACATATTTTTGATTTTGTAGTATTTAGATGACACTGAGTAGAGTGTCTCACAGCCTGCAGACACTGAGGGACTGGAAGCGACTGCACACCACACAGATCCCCAGCAGATAGCTAGTGCTGACCTGCAAAACCAGAGCACTCCCGTCTTTTCTCCTACACAAGGACCAAGGCCAAACATTGTACAAGCACACGAATTTCTTATGCTTTAGGGGGGTTCACAAATCATTTTGAAAAGCTGATAAAAACTGTTGGTGAGCCAGGTGTGGTGGTGCAACACTTGTAATCCTAGAAGGCTGAGGCAGAAGGGATTGAAAGTTCAAGCCCAACCTGGACAAATTTGCAACTTAGTAAGACCTTGTCTCAAAACAACAAATAAAAAAGAACTAAGGATATACAGTTCAATGTAGAGGCCCAGGATTTAATTCTTCATTACCACACACACAAAACAAAAACAAAAGCTATGGGTATCCTCTCCAGAAAGACAGACATCACATAAATATTGCATTCAGTTTCATCAAATTTCTGTGCTCTACCCTGAACCTTCCACATGAAATCCCCTCTTGTTCCTGGGAGTGTGTAGGCTTCCGGGTTAAGAATCTCTAGTGTCAACAAGGCTGCACAGCCCAGCACTCAGTCCTCTGAGGTATTTCAAAGGGTTTTCCACTGAGTGCTTGAAACAAATCATCCCATCCACCATTCTTTCAACCCTGTGCTCTGGGTCTCAGATACCAGGGATCCAGCTCCAGACAAGGCACAGTCTCCTTACCAGAAAACTCAGAGTCCTGGGCAGAGAATAGGGAAGCTATTATGTTCAGGTAGTTACATTATCCTACTAACAGTGTTAGAACAGGTCTAAGGAAGTGGAGAAAACAGAGGCGAAGCCTCTCATTCAGCCTCAAGGATTTCCAAGAGCACTTTTCAGAGAAGGCTGCTGAGTCCTGCAAAAGTGTCATATTAAATTAAACAAAACACTGAAAGACAATCCCAGTTTTGATGCTAATTTAGCGAGCTAAAGTGGCCACATTCTCAGTATAACACAATGCCTCATAGCAAAGATGCCCTGGGCCTTCTGCTCCTAAGGTTGCCACCTCACACTCTCGTGGCAAATACTCAAAGAACCCACTTCTTGCCCACCCAGCCATCGCCTCTCAGGGCTCATGGGAGCAATTTCCCACAGCTGCTGCCCCTTCCCAGCATCCTTGGCTCCAGGCAGGTAACCCCGGGACACAACTCCAGCCACCAATGACATGATGTTCTTCTAATGAAAACAGGACATGGTGGGGGTGGGGGGCACCAAGGAGGGGTAATTATAGCCTAATTAAATGCTGCCTTTTGTTTCCTGCTCATTTATTCAGTGTTAAACGTGAATGAAGTTCGCTTCACATGACTCAGCTCTGACACATTCCTATGGAGGCACCCAGGAGGTATTTCTGGTGTGGTCCTTCTTGTATACCATTTGATGCTTTGTCTAAAAATCAGGATGTGTAGGTAACCTTTGTAGGTGGAAAACATTCTCTGTAAGTCAATTATCTTCACAAAGATCTGCTCTGGATTTTTTTTCCCTAAGTAAATCTTGCTTTCAACTCTCTTTAGCATAATCCTCTCCATTGATTAATGACCAGCTCGGCTTACTCTTCATGGACACGGCAGCCCAGAGGGAAGGGTAAAAAGAAAAAACAAACCAACTCTCCTTAGTTCAGTTCTTGGTCTAAGACTAAGCAGGAGCGCTACTTTTCCCACACAGAACAGGGCTGACTTGGAAAAGTAGACAGTTTTAGTGTGCTTCTTTTATAGCTTGGCTTTCTCATTTGTTTCAAAGCCTTGGCATCTTTCTGAATAGTAGAAATGTTTATATTCAAATACATGTCTAAGCCCAGACAGTTTTATTTTGGATCAAACAGGCTAATCTGAGATTTTCTTCTGGCATGGAGCATCAAGGGCTGTCTGTGTTTTGCAATGATCATGACCCCAGATGGGCAGGAGGCCAGCTCAGAAAGAAAGAGGACCAGGTATGAACAAGTGACCGTGGTGGTTACTAGTCTTGTGTGTTAGGATGGCACTTACTGGTCTCCCAGCCCTTGGGGTCATATGGTTAGTTTGGGCAGGTGAGTGGTAAGCAAAAGGGATGCATGACACTTTCAGACTGGACCATGCACTTCTTGGTGTGACAGCCTCCCCAGCACTCATGCTGATCTCAGCTCCATCAGCCCATGCTGGGTAACCATGATGGGCAGGCCTACTCCCTCTGAGTGTGCGCATTTCTTTGTTGATAAGTTGCAGCCATGGGACTATCATAATTAACTCATTCCTCAAGGTCTTTAGGGTGATGTTCAACCCTAATAAAATAAGTGTAAATTCACATTTCAAAAAGTGTTTCTGATAATTTCTAATGTTTTTGGCCAGTGTCTTGTCAGATCTGATTAGATCATTGTTTCTCTGCCTAATATGGCAGATGCAGAATTTGTGTCAGTAGAAATACCAGTTCAACCTCTTCTGACTGTGCACTCAGCTTATCACTGGTGTGAACTTCAAACCACAAAGATTCTGGGAAGCCATTTATATGTTTTATGAGGACTAAGTCTATTTAAAGCTAGATTACATAATCTCTAACTCAATAAAAATGAACAATTATAGGATTACAAAAAAGTGCATTGACAAGCAAGGGCGCCACTTTGACCCTGCAAGTGTGGGACTCTTGCTTCTGTCTCGGCATCTGGGTCCTGTGTGGCTTGAAACTATTCAACATGCAGGCCAAGTAAGGGCTCTGGAGTCAGACTTTATAGTAAATACTGTTAAGTATCATTTTTCTTTATTTTTAAATTAGAAAATGCAAATAATACATTATACATTATACACTTTCACACTTTAATATCTCTGGAGTTAACATGAGTCTGACCTCAGTAATATGTCATTGCTTAATTGTTTTAAATAAACTTTTCAAGAATAAAAAACAAGAATAATAAGTGGCATCTCTGGTAAATAAAATATAGAAAATACCAATTTTTCTGTTGACCAGAATGGATTGTTCTGGGATCACTTTTAGAGAACACTGCTTTAGAGTCTTGCTACTCAAAGTGTAGATTTTGGAGTAGCACCATGAGCGCCCCCCGGGGGTTTGTTAGGAGAGCTGGCTCTTGGGCCCTGCCCTCTGCGTCTTAAGGAGATTCCCAGGTGACTGATGTGCACCTGAAGGTTTGAGAAGCTCCACTCTGTAGGCTTTGAAATTTGGGACTTTTCCAGTCAATGTTTACACTGTATTTGAGCAGAACAAGAACATTTCAAGGGCAAATGCTGTGCCCACCTAGCTGATTATCTAGTCGTTCACAGCAGCCCCCCAGGCACACCTTGTCAGTGGTTGGCTGGTGAAAGAAAGAAAGCAAGAAAGGGCTGAATTTATGCATCAAATCTGCCAGGTTCCAAGGTATACTCATTCCTTCCATGGCTTATTTCAGGCCATGTTGGCTGTGGCATTCCTAGAAATTTGGCAGTGGAGTTCTACAGAGCCAGTGGGAGTACCTGCAGCACAGCACATCCTCCAGGATATCCCTTTTGCCCTCCTCCTTGTTCTTTCCAAGGTTGAGAACCACCACACCCATGAAGACCTCCTTCGTTGAAATGCAGGACCATACTGTGCTACTTAATCTCATTCAGTGTCTTCGTGGTAGCCAGAATTGTATCCCCTCCCCAATGTCCACGTCCTGGTCACCAGAATGTCTAAATATGTTTTGCTGCATTACTCATTAGTTGACCTTCAGATGAAATGATTGTCCTGAATTGTCCAGGTGGGCCAAATGTAATCACCAGCACCTCACAGGAGAAAAATAAAGACAGCCAAGTTCAAGGAATACAAGGTGAGAAAAACTCAATTGGAGTCAATAGAGGAACAAGAAACCAAGAATACAGCAGCTTCCAGAAGCTGAGAAAGGTCAGGAAATGGAGTCTCCCTTACAGCCCCCAAAAGAGCAAAGCGCTGCATTACACCTTGATTGATAGTGAATTAGCAAGACCCATTTTGAACTCCCAACCTCCAGAACTGTAAAATAATGACTTTGTAATGCTTTAAGTAACTAAGTGGCAATTTGTTACATCATCCCTAGAAAACAAATACAGTTTGTCTCTTTAGATCAGTGGTTCTTAATCTTGGCTGCACATTAGAATGATTAAGAATGTACAGACAAGCAAACTACAGAGCCTCCTGGTACCTGCAGAAGACATCCTGATTTCATCATGATCTTGGCAATGGGTGCTTTAAAAGTATGGGCAGAAGGAGACTTGGATATGGGTACATGATTCCACTTCTGAACTAATGCTATAAAACCTTTCAGTACCCTGAATTTCAGGCCCTAACTCAACCTACAGAACCCAAATCTGCATTTCTACCAAGATACCCAGGTGATTTGAATATGGGCTAAATTTGAGGAGTGTTACCCTTGCTCCAGAGCATTTGGAGGACAGAGGCTGGTTTTCCTCATCCAGTACCAGCTGTGTCTGGCACAGAAGGGTGCTAAGGAAATATTAAGTAAGTGGATCACTGATTTCTGAGCCACTTAGACAGCTCAGATACCAGAGGGATACAAAAATAAACTAATGGCTTCACACAGACCCAAGGTAATAGTTTTAAGCTTGCCTTGCTTATTTGTTTGTTTGTTTTGACAGGGTCTCAAATTTTCTGTGTATCCCAGGCTGACTGTGACCTTGTGATCCTTTTGCCTCAGCTTCTCAAGAGTGCTGGGATTATAGGTGTGTGCCACCATACCCAGCTGCCTTTCCTTCTTCTTTTTTTTTAAATGGACACATTTTTTTCTTTTTATATACCTTATTTGAATACAGAAAACAGGTAAAAGTGGCACCAACAGTTTCTCCCTGTTCAGCCTCCCTGCTGCATGGGTGGCACCCACCAACTCAGGATACACTGAAACTCCCGCTAGAGGAGATCGCAGGAAGAGTCTACAAAGCAGGATGCTGGTGTTATGGGTGAGATCCGGAATGTCCCCTACATGCTCAGATGTTGAAGGCTTGATCCTGAATGCAGCAGTAGTCAGGGGAAGGGCCTAGTGGTGTCACTGGTTCAGGAGGACTCCACAGGCATCAAAGGGTTGATTCATCTATGGAGTTCATAGCTGAAGAAAACAGGTCACAGCCAGGAACATGCCACAGAAGGATATATCTTATTCCTGGCCTTTTCCTGTTTTTCTTGCCATAAGATGAGCAGCCTCCCGTACCACACTCTTCTGCCACCATAATATTCTGCCTCACCTTGGACCTAAAGCAATGGATCCAGATGAAACCTCTGGGAACAGTGAACAGAAACCTATGAAATGTGAGCTGAAATGGATCTTTCCTTCCTTAAATTGACATCCTCAGTTATTTTTGCATAGCAATGGAAAGCTAATTAACACAGCTAGGTACAGAACAGGAAATATGGGTCAGGGGCAGGGTGGGTTGGGGCCACTGCAGCAAGGATCACTCCTGGGAGTGGCTCCAGGAAGTAGTGAAAATGCATTGGGGTTAAGGTGCCAGGCCTAACCAGATCACACAGGCCCAGTACCAGAATGCTGGGCCTAAGGTCTAGACATGACAGCTGGAAAGGTGGAGGAAGAAAGAGCCTACACATCTTGACTCGCTCAGACAAGGCAAAAGGGCACAGGTAGGCCTTCATACCCCTCCCCTCCTATTCATTTTCATCCACGTGTTACACTATCCCAGATTCCAAGTCCAGGCAAAGAGACTCTAATTAGCCTAACTTAGGACCCATGCTCCCTGCCTGGAAGAAAACAGGTCACCTCCATGTATAATCAGTCCTGTCAAATTGCACTCAGCAGGAACAAGATGATTCCTCCACAGGAAATGAAACTGCTGATAGGAATAGATGGGCAGTTATGCCCATTTTTCTGATGAAAATTTATGTTCAGGCTAGTTAGAGAACTTGTTCTTTGTTTGGTAGATAGAAAGTGCAGGCTCTAGGGTCTAGATTCGGTATGGTCTGGCGCAAGAGTCTTGTGGTTGGGACTGAGACATAGTAACATGGCAAGACCAGTGGCAGTGCCATTTGGCCCAGCTTGAATCCCTGCCCTCACTCTTCCCAGACATATGATTGGTGTTGAGCCTACAGAGGAAGCTTGAGAGGGGCAGCAGGGAGGAACCAGCACTCATCTCCAGGCAACAGTGCCCTCCCAACCCAGTAAGTGTTCCTTCACCTGTGTATGAAGCCCTTACTAGTTTTACAGGGCTGCAATAACAAAGTGCAACACTGACTGGTGGCTTAAACAACAGGATTTATTGTCCCTACCTCTGGAGGCTGTATGTCCACAATCAAGGTGTTGGGAGTGTTGGTTCCTTCAGGAGGCAGTGAGGAAAGGGTCTGCTCCAGGGCTCTCTACCTGGCTTATAGATGCTTGTGTTCCCCCCATGTCTCTTCACATCCTCTTTCCACTGTGTGTGTTTGTGTCCCCATGTTTCTTTTATGGAGAGTAGGTCATGTTGGTTTAGGGCTCATCCGAATGACCTCATTTAAGCCACTATAAAAATGTTATCTTCAAATAAGGTCTCATTCTGAGGTACTGGGAGTTAGGATTTCAACATATGAATTTGGGGGGTGGGAATACAGTTCAACTCATACCATGCCACTTTGTGGTGCCAAGAGAAAATTACTTGCTAGCACATGCTCCTCCTCGACTCCAGGCAGGCTAGTACATGGGCGTGTGTCACTGGAACATTTATTGTGTTCTCAACACTAAATCTCAGTCCTCACACAACTTATGGTCTGGTGAGGGAGAAAGGCTTGCAAACAGACTGGTCTACAAATCATCTGATGCCATGATAGATGGGCTTTAGCAAAGTGGCTGAGAGCTTAAAAGCTGTGACTAGATTGCTGGGTTTGAATTTTGGCCCAAGTACTAAACATGGGTATTGTGTGCCCATGGATAAATAGACCATCCTTTCTGTGCCTTTGATTTGTCTCCTGTAAAATATAAAATAGGCATAATAACTACCTCAATGGAGGAATCACTGAGTCTTTTCTTTTCTTGAGTACTATGGATTGAACCCAGGGTGTTGCATATGCTAGGAAAATACTCTACCATTGAACTGTAGCCCCAGAACCCCCTATTTTTATTTTATTTTGAGATGTAGTTACACTAAGTTGCCCAGCCTGGCTTCAAACTTGTGATTCTCCTGCCTCAGCTTTCTGAGTAGCTGGAATTATAAGTGGATACTACCATACACACTGCAAGAATATTTCTGGAATTGCTTAGTCGACCCGACCCGCGGGTAGTCAACGGAGACTCTAGAGGGGGAGTGGGGATTGAGAAAGGGACAAGAGACACAAGAAATGGAGACAAGACAGGATTCTGATCAAGTCTCGTTTATTAGGCGGAAAGCACGGGTATTTATACAGTGCGGGAGTGGGGAGGTTGACGTCAGTGGGTAACTAAGCAACGGAGGGAGGTCCGGATAGCACGTGACTTACGGGAAACAGAAACCTAATTCAGAGAAACAGAAACTTAAGATAGAAACTGAAACTTAACTCAAGAAGGCTTTCAAGATGGCTGATATATTACAAAATGGACGCTGACCACAGGTCTCTCAGCGGTCTCCAAAATGGACACCGATCGCAGGTCTCTCAGTGGTCTCCCACAGGTCCCCCTTTTTTATTTTATATAATAAAAAGACCATTTTTTCTTGAGGGGACTGTGCCTGTCTTAGGTCAGGATGCTTTCACGTGGGACCAACCTATACCTTACCCGTCACTGGAAGGCCAGGCTGCAAAAGGCCCAGGTCCTGTCCTAGGCGGGGGTTGGTGATACACGTGAGCTCCGGTTGCCCGTCTCTGGCTATCCAGTCCAGCGCACCGAGGTGAGGAAGCTGAAACAGCCCGTTGATTTTACTGGGCATCGTCATAATCTGCTTTCTCAAGGTCTGTGCAATTATCTCTATAGGCCGTTTCAAGCCTGTGATAATGGACCTGAATTTGCTGCATTTTTATAGCATTCATTTGTTGTCTGACAAAGGCCATCAATTTGTTAAAAAGACAAGGTCCTAACGAAAGAACCACTAATAACCCAGCCAAAGGTCCCAGCAGGGGGAGAAGGTAGGGTAGGATTCCGTTCCATGTGCTCCAGAGTGGGTTCTCGAATAACTCTCTTTGTCTCTTTATCAGGTCTTCCTGGAGCTTCTTTATCTTATCTTGAATGATGCCAGACTTATTTGCATAAAAGCAACAGTGTTCCTGCAAGGCCAAGCAAATCCCTCCCTGTTCTGCAGTTAAAAGATCCAATCCTCTTCTATTTTGGAGGACAACCTCCGCTAAGGCATCTATTTGATCGTGAATATCTTGAATAGTACTAGACAAAGCCTGGACATCATCAATCAATTGATTAGAGAGCTTGACATAAGAGTGTACAGCAGCTCCTAGTCCTGCTGAACCTGTGGCCAGGGCTCCCGAGATTCCTAATCCTACTAATAAAGGAATAAGTACAACTGCTCTTTTTTTACGGCCTGTGGCATAATCAAGGCTGGGGATGGGAATGGGTTCATCTCCAGGTATAATGTCTATGTCAGGTAATAAGGTAGCCATAGCACATAACCTTGTCCAATTGATAGGTAAGAAGGTAAGAGCCATATTTCCTCCACATATGAATATTTGTCCTTTTGAAGGGCAAAGAGGGGAACTATAATTAACTATTTGATTACAGTTGGCAAAGGTGACAAATCCGACATCAACCGCATAACTGTTGTTTAGGAAATCTCCTTGTACACAGGAAGCAAACTTAAAGGCCAGGGGTTGAACTCTAAATGGCAGACCAACGGTGCAGTTAGGGTATGTAAGGTTTATAGCATTATATGGAGTGAAATTGGAAGGAATGGCAAGGGGCATAGGGGTGCCCAATGTCATACATAGCCAGCAATCTTTAGCTAAGTTAGGGTTAGAAGCATTAAGGGCCATTAAAGTGGCCATCAGAATGTCCAAGGTTTGGGTGTCTAAATCAATTCCTCGCGATTTGGGGAGTGCTAGAGGGTGATAATTGATTCTTGGGGATGTCTGCATTATAATGTCCTCTATTCGTTTTTGCACCTCAATTTCTCTGATCTTGTCTTGCGGTCCGCCACCATCAGAAATATGTATCGGGGCAACCTTGTTCCAGCACACTGGTCTACCTGGGGTGCCACTGCATGAAGCCTGAGCATATTTATAATTTCCCAAAACCCGTGGAATAGTGGACCAATCGCTCCCAAAGGTTCCAACGGAAGTGTGTTGTAATATGGCCATAAAGTAGATTTTATTATTTTTTCCTATGCATTCTTGTACTGACTCATAACAGGAAGAATGCATTTCAGTATAGTAAATACTACTTTCCGTAGGACATGATCGTGGCCGGCTATTGGTGTTGGGTATCACTGCAAACTTATAGTAACATCTGTAGCTTTGGAAGTAACCTCCCCCTACATTTCTAGTATATATTAAATAAGCCATTTTATTACCACAGTCTGTAGAGTGGGTATATTGGGTGGGTATGTATGTAGTAGCGCCTTCTCTGCAATCACATGGGGCACCAAACATACTTAGCTGTAGCTGATCTAGGTTCACTGGAGGTCCAAAATTACCACCAGAAAGTTGCCACAAGGTGATCAGTACTCCCAATGTTAGGATCCAGGTTTTGGAATTCATTATCTGAAAAATAAAAGCAAGGAAAAATTCTCAGGGCGATTTTTCATCCCTGGAATCATCTATATGGTTATCCTGTATTTGCTGCTTATCTATTTGTTTCATCAGTCGTTCTGGTAGCCATCTTGCAGATTTCATTTCTTTTGAATAAATGCATACTGATCCTCAGCCCCAAATGAGGACAGGATCTGGGCCATGCCATGAATTAGTTATGGGGTCCCTCCATAATACGGAGGCAAACTGTTTTTGTGTTTCTGTATGCCAGAAGCGAGTGGCTGCTGATTGTCCACTGGCATCCAAATTTAAAAAATTGAGGATAAATAAGGAATGAGATAAGATGTTTCTAGGAGACCTTTTTCTGGGGTACCATTCCCCCTTTTTTATTTTATCAATGGTAAGTTTAAGGGGGAGATGTGCTTGTTCTACTATGCCTTGGCCCTGAGGGTTATAAGGAATGCCCTTTATGTGTTGAATATTAAGGCGTTTGCAGAACAGAGCAAAAGCTCAGCTAATGTAACCTGGGCCATTATCAGTTTTTAAGTGCTGTGGGCATCCTAGGACTGTCAAAGCAGATAGCATGTGGCTGATCACATGTTTGGTAGCTTCACTGGATTGAAGTGAAGCAAAAATAAAACCGCTAAAAGTATCTACAATCACATGAACATATTTGAGATTGCCAAATTCAGGAATGTGAGTAACATCCTTTTGCCATAATGCATTGGGTATTGGTCCCCTTGGATTGACTCCAAGATGTGGAACCGGGAGGTGTGTGGCACAAGAAAGACAATTTTTGACAATTTGTCTGGCCTGTTCTCTAGTAATCTTATGCAGGAGCCGAAGTGTTTGAGCATTGAGGTGATGTAGTTGGTGGCTTTTTTGAGCTAGAATAATCTTGTCAGAAGTGTCATGAGAGTAAACATTTGTCAGTATAAGGAGGGGGTTTTGTCCCCGAGTGGCCAGATCAGCTTTGTGATTATCTATAGTAAGAGGTCCTGGCAAGCCAGAGTGAGCTCATAGGTGTCCTATAAAAAATGGGTGAGACCTTTTAGTGATCAGTGTTTGTATTTGTCTAAATAAATGTCCAGCATTGGAGGCATGTTTAATTTGGCCAGCTGTTTCTAGTAAAGGAACAGAATGTGCAATATACGCACTATCTGTATGGATGTTGAGGGATTGAGTACGGAATGCAGAGAGAACTGCAGTGACAGCATGCAGTTCTGTTAGTTGAGCAGATGTACTGTGTGTCTTGAAAGTTATAGTTTTATCTTGGAAAACATAAGCGGCTACACCCGTAGAAGAGCCATCAGTAAATACTAAGAGGGCATTTTTTAAGGGGTGAAATGTTGTAACTGTAGGGAAAACAAAATCATGTCTACTGGCAAATTCATTGAGTTTATCTGGGGGGTAATGGTTATCTATGAGCCCTGCATAGGAAGCCAGAGCAATAGGCCAAAAATCTGTAGTTTGCATGAGCCAATTAATTTGTTCTTTGGTATAAGGTTGTGTAATGATGTCAGGCTCCTTACCAAAGTAGCATTTTCCTTGTTCTCTCCCTGAAATTATAAGATCAGCTATAGCTTGATAGTAAGGGTTGATAACCTTTTTAGGCGTGGCAGGCAAGTGGACCCACATTAAGGGTGCAGTCTGCCAGAAAACGGCCGTTGGAGAGAGGGCTATTTTGCATATGATGAACTTTAGGGGTTTATCGTAATCCATGAAGGTAACAGTTTGAGAATGAATAGTTTGTTCCACTGTATGAATAGCCAGCCTTCCCTCTGGTGTGAGCTCACGGAGGGATGTGGGGTCGGCATTGCCATGCAATATGTCATAAAGGGGTTTTAAGTCATTTTTGCTAAGCTTTAAGTAGGACATAAGCCAGTTAATGTCCCCAAGAAGTTTTTAGAAATCGTTTAGGGTCTTGAGTCTATCTAACCTTAATGGTAATTTTGGGGAGGAGACCTGAGGCCCCCTCATTTGGAAACCTAGATATGTATATGGATCGGTAAGTTGGACTTTGTCAGGAGCTATCTCCAATCCTCTACATTGCAAGGCAACACGCAATGCATCATAGCACTTTAAAACCTCTTCGCCAGTCTTTCCTGCTATGAGGATGTCATCCATATAGTGAATAATGTACATGTCTGGCCAATGGTCTCTTACAGATTGTATTGCAGAAGCAACAAAGGATTGGCAGAGGGTAGGACTGTTGGCCATACCTTGTGGCAGAACACACCACTGGAATCTTTTCGTAGGTTCTCTAAAGTTAATAGCGGGTAAGCTGAAGGCAAAATGTTTTTGATCATCCGGGTGCAAGGGGATAGTGAAAAAGCAATCCTTTAAATCTATGATGACCTTGAAATAGCCTAAAGGTATAGTGACAGGTGAAGGGAGGCCTGGCTGTAAGGCTCCCATCAAGACCATAGTTTTATTTACTGCTCTAAGATCTTGTGACAGGAGCCATTTACCAGATTTTTTCTTAGTGACAAAAATGGGAGTATTCCATGGGGAATTGCTTGGAATAACATGGCCAGCTTCAAGCTGCTCCTGCACCAGTTGTTGCGCAGCCAATAACTTTTCAGAGGTGAGAGGCCATTGATCGATCCATACAGGTTCCTCAGATAACCATGTAATTTTCTCTGCATGGATCACAGGAGGATCAATGGTCCCTATGAAAAATGGCCCAACCCATTTCTACTGGTATTGGCAGTGGCCTCTATGGGTTGTATAGTGCCTTGGTTACCTTCTTTGTCCTTCCAAGTCAAAAGTTTTGGACTTTTTTTTTGGATTTTGGCTTTGGCCTATTCCTTTAAGATGAGTCATGGTGGTATCTAGAGGCCAAGCTGTAGGCCAATCTTCTTTTTTAATGATAGTAACATCTGCCCCTGTGTCTATTAGCCCTGAAAATTCTTTGCCATCTAACCACAGGGACATAAGAGGTTTTTGTGTTGAAATAGCCTCTGCCCAATAAACATCTGATGATCCAAATCCCTTGTTACCTCTTAGTTTTGACATTATTTTATTGGATGTGGAAATTAACAGTAGAAGTAATAATTGAGCAAACCTTTGTCCCGTCATAATGGTATTAATGTTTTTTGGGAGAGGAAATCATGACCTTTATTTCACCATTATAATCATTATCTATTACTCCAGGAAAAACTTGTAATCCATTAAGTGTAAAACTGCTGCGTCCTACTATAAGGCCAAATGTGTCCTTAGGTAGGGGGCCATAAATTCCTGTAGGGAGAATTTGAACTCCCATTTCAAGGGTTAATACTGTGTGGGTGGTGGAACTGAGGTCCAATCCTGCGCTCCCTGCTGTGGCTCTGTAGAGGTCAGAAATGGATTGTTGTTTTGTGAAACAAAGCTGAGTGCCCCAAAGATTTGTTTGGGTTTGGGAGCCTGGGGCTGGCCCCGATTCCCGTTTCCCTGCATCAGGGGTAATTCTTTGCCTTCAGCATCCTTTTTTGATCTACACTCACTAGACCAGTGTTTTCCTCTCTTGCATCTAGGGCATATTCCTGGTGTCTTTGTTGTAGGGTTGTTAGTGGAACCTTTCCTGCAGTTTTTGGCAAAATGACCAATTTCCCCACAAGTAAAGCATTTGTTTATTTTGTTGTGATAAGAATTGTTGGACTGTATACCCTTGTAGAGCAGCAGCCATAGCAAGGCCTTGTTGGTAAGCAGCTCCAATGTCAGAACCGAGGCGTATATAGCCTGTTAAATCAGTCTTTTTTCTATATGGCCGAATGGCAGCCTGGCAGGCAGCATTAGCATTTTCAAAGGTCAATTGTCTAACAAAATCTGTGCCTGCATCAGCGCTACTGAAGATTCTACCAGCTGCAGTAAGTAAGCGATGGACAAAGTCTGCGAAAGGCTCATCCAGCCCTTATTTAATACCAGTGAGAGAAGAACTCATGTCCCCTTTAGAGGGTAACTTCCTTCATGCTCTAGTAGCAGCTGCTTGGATTTGTGCATAAAGCCCTGTATCATATTGCATCTGGGCATCATTAGTAGCATAAATGCCATCTCCTGCTAACATATCAAAATTCCATCCATTTCCTGCTTGAGCATTATGTCTAGCAGTATCTTTGCAGTTTTCCATGTATTCTGATTTCCATAGGAGATAATCTCCTCCTGAAAGAGTTGCTCTGGCTAGTGTTTGCCAGTCCACAGGAGTAAGCCAATTAGTAGCTATAGAATCCAGGAGTGCTGTAGTATAGAGAGATGTAGCTCCGTATTGGGCTACTGCCGCTTTTAGTTCTTTTATCATTTTAAAATGAAAAGCGGTAAGATGGTGGTAGGTCTGTCCTTGTGTGTCTGTTGTTTCAGACACCGGGAATGCTTCTATATCATCTAGATCTATTGTGGAATCTAACCGGAGAGAAGACTGGGATTATGCCCCTTATGGGCGGGTTTGGATTACAAGGGGTCTCTGGTTTAGTCTCGCTTTGAGCAGTAGACTTCCTTATCTTCAATCTTTCTAATTGAGTTATAAGGTCTTGGTGTTCCTTTTCTAATTTTATTTGCTCCTTAAGAAGCTCAATTTTATCCCTTAATTCTTTTCTGGGGTCAAGAACCGGGTATACTGAAAGAGGAGCGTTGGGATTGGTACCATATGGCGGAGGACGTTGGACATTAGGCAGCCAAGATGGTGGTGGGAGGGGCCTAGGCCGCAGCTCTGGATTATGATACTTGGCGGCCTCCTCTGCCAAATCATTCCAATCCACGTCATCATTGTTCATTTTGGGTTCTAGGACTTCCAACAAGTCAGGGTATATTTTAACCTTAGGTTTAGCTCCTCCCAAGTCACGAGGACTGGATGTAACTTCTGGTTTCAGACCAGATTCAAACTGGTTCAAACCGGTTTTTGAAGGCCTCATCTTTTTCATATGAACCCCAGAGGATTCTTTGTTCTTAATCTGTTTGGCCTTTTCATCCTCACTATCACTCTCAAAAGACATAAGGTCTTCATTTCCCTTATTTACATCTGTTTGTTTATGAGTTATATCCTGTTTTGAACTAGTCTTTAATAAATCTTCTGTAAAATATTTTGCCCTTCTTGACCACATTAGCAACCACAGGATCACAATGTCTTTGTGATATAATCTCATCAATTAAATTCAGTATGAAAAGGCAGTTACCGGAACCTTTTCAGGCTCAAAGGCCGTATAGTAGTCTTTAAGAGCATCACCAACCCTTTTCCATCGTTTCGTGTCGATGGTTCCTTCAGTAGGGAACCAAGGACAAACTTCTTTAATATAATCAAAAAACTCACACAATTGTTTAATCTTAACCTTTACTCCTCGTGCCTTTAAAGCCTTTCCTAGGCCTTCAACAAATATCTCATGTTGACTCATTGCTTGTCCCATAATTGCTGTTCACTTGCCGAGGTGTGACAGATGCAGCGGGCTCCCACGCCGTCCGATCCTCCTTTGTTTTCTGCTTTTGTTTTCTGTCGAGCTAGCTCCATGAACAGCATCCCTCACTGGATCCCCCATGCTCGAGCCCCACGATGGGCACCGCTTGACCTGACCTGTGGGTAGTCAACGGAGACTCTAGAGGGGGAGTGGGGATTGAGAAAGGGACAAGAGACACAAGAAATGGAGACAAGACAGGATTCTGATCAAGTCTCGTTTATTAGGCAGAAAGCACGGGTATTTATACAGTGCGGGAGTGGGGAGGTTGATGTCAGTGGGTAACTAAGCAACGGAGGGAGGTCCGGATAGCACGTGACTTACGGGAAACAGAAACCTAACTCAGAGAAACAGAAACTTAAGATAGAAACTGAAACTTAATTCAAGAAGGCTTTCAAGATGGCTGATATATTACAAAATGGACGCTGACCGCAGGTCTCTCAGCGGTCTCCAAAATGGATGCCGACCGCAGGTCTCTCAGAGGTCTCCCACACTTAGTAAGTGTTATGTAAGTTTATGTTAAACAAAACCATTAAAAGTGAACCTAGGGCACCAAGAGAGATACTGTCTTAGCTATTTTGTTTTTGCTGGGACAAAATACCCAATACCTACAAGTTAAAGAAAGAAAGGTTTACTGTAGCTCATAGTTTGAAGAAATTTCTGTCTACAGTTGGCTGGTTCTCAGGCAGGACTGTATGGTAGAGGGCCATGGCAGAGGAGAAACAGTCCATGGCAGGCAAGCAGGAAGCAGCTAGACTTTCTTCTTTCCTTTTTTATTTCATTCAGGCTACAGTCCTATTTGTTTAGTGCCACTCAAACCCAGGGGGGGGGTCTTCCCTCTTCAGTAAATCCATCATCCACCCCGGGAACTATGTTAAACCAACCAGTGGACTAATCCAGCATCACTCACGATCCAGCCGCCTCCCCAAAGCTCCACCTAAGAGTACATGAGGCTGTGAGGGGATACCTAGATGACAGGTCTCTAACCCAGACATAGGAGGTTTAGAGAACCACTGAGGAAGCTCCCTGGAGTCGGTGCAGTCTTCACCTGGTAGAGGTTGCTTAAGAGGGCAGAAACTGAGGGTTCTTTGAGGGGCATTTGTGGCATGTCATCAAAAATATAGGGATAAAGGGAAGGTGGCCTCTTTCCTTTGGAATTGGCCCCCATTCTTCCTTCAGGCACAGTGAAGGTAAGCTTGTCAGCTCTACCACACAGTTAGATCTTGGACAAAACAAGGTTAACAAAAAAGGTGCGCGCACACGTGCACGCACACACACACACACACACACACACACACAGCATCCTGTGAAGACTTCTTTGTACCTGGAAGTAGGATGGGTCTTTTGCCTGTGAAATGCACAAGTCAGTTGCAAGACTTGAATCCAGGTCCAGCTCCCTGCCATTAGCAAGTGTTATGTCTGTGGCACCACTATTTATGAGACAGTATACATTCAAGATATTAAAAAAGAAATGAACAAGCTAAGGGTTTACAAAGGAAATAATACAGGACACATAATTTATAGGATTATTTTATAACAGCCACCCAAAGAGTCATATGCAAAGAGAGTGCAGGAAATTTGTCTGCACACTGAAGACCCCAAGAACCTAGCTGAGGGCCTGGATCCCATGGCAATGTCCTGCATGAGTCTAGCTGAAAACCTAGAGCCCATGATAATGTCCCCAGGAGTTCAACTGGAGGCCAAGAGCCCACAACAAAGCCTTATGTGGGCCTGTCTGTTTCATGGATCTGCCCTGGGAAGGTTCCAAGGTCAGTGGTGGAAGCCTGTGCTGGCGGGATGGAGGATCTGTGCCAGCAGGCTGAGGGATCTGCACTGGAGCCAGGAAGTGACACTCAAAGTAAGAGCCAAAGCTCCACTGAAAAGTACCACAGCCATCCTCAGTGACAACAAGGTCCTGAGCTCCTCCAACAATGACATCAGCTGAGTTCATATCAAGAAAGCCAGCCAGCACGACAAATTCCTCCAGGAGGACCAACATCCCCCAGACAGCATCACAGCACCTCTTCTTCCCCTCCGGTTCTTTTTATACTCTTGGCAAGAATCTTCAGGTGGCCACCCACACCCAGCACCACGTGGGTTCAGTTCAGCTGGGGGTTACAAGCTGACCCCCAGTTGTCAATCCTTCACACTAAGATCAAAACTCAAGGCTTTTTCCTTTTTTGCAGTACTGGGGATCGAACTCAGGACCTTGCACTTGCCAGGTATGTGCTTATGCCACTGAGCTATATCCCCAGCCCTAAAACTCAAGGCTTCTTTAACCCTAAGCTAATGCTATTCCCACCTCCAAAATCATTTGTAATCATCTCGTAGGCCTTCTACAGTCGTCCATTCAGTTCTAGATAAACTTCAATTTAAAAAATTGTCCATATCCTGAGAAGATCCATCGAGGAGATGGATCATTAAAACTGGTTCCTATAGATGGCAACAATGGCCACCTTTGATGTGAGCATCCAAGGTACTAAGGAGCTTCTGGGCCGACAGGTGGAGGACAGACAGCCACTACGGCGCAAGGGCTGTATGCCAGATGGGGCAGTATGATGGGGCAAGACTTCTCCCTGGGGTCCACAGTCAGAAGCCAACACTGTGAACTCGCACGTGAGCACACCACCCCTCAGTCCCTTGGTCCAAGCACAGGGCCATTGTTTCCTTTCTCCCCAGGCGCTCTCAGGAATATCAATCTGATATTGAGATATCTCATTATTTCCACTTCTTGGCTTGTTTGGAATTTGTTTCTTATTGTGTACTGAGTGACATTGGGGAGTAGATTAGCAAGGACAGTGCCCCCTTCCAGGCTTCTGCCCATTATTTAGGAGGAGTTGATACACTGAAATAGGCCCCCAACTCAGGAGTTCTCTCCTCTTGAAATGCCACGTACACTACAGCCCTTAATGAGACCAATGTGCAGTGAATAAGAAAATTAGTTTCTTGCCAAGTGTGAATGCTGGCCTATTGGTGCGCTGAAACTGCAGAAAAGTGGCCTGTTAAGTGGCTTGGTTGGGCAGCTAACACACTGGAGGAAGACAGGGCAGGGAGGAGGTTTTGCAGGAATCAAATGTGCCTCCCGCTGGGATCCCCAAGGAAGCCACTGGTGACCCTCCCTCCTCACCATCCCTCCCAGAGAGAAGCAGGCAATGTACCAGCGAGCAGAGCAGAGTCACACTGAAGTAATGATGGACAAACACCTGGGCTTAGCATGCCTCCTTCCTTTTGGGGAAGCCTCTCAAGGGCCAGGGCTGTGGCTTCTGCTTATTCCGAGGCACCTCTCCCACCAAGGCCCTGTCCTGCCAGAGTTCCCACTGAAGTGGATTCAGGGCCAGGCAGAAAACTTCTGTGATGGCAGAGGGGAGGGCAGGGAGGACCCCAGCTGCAGCCAGCCTGCACAGGCTGAGGTGGCTGAGAGTACTGCTGTCACTCCCTTCAGGAGCCTTACTCAGGGCAGGCTGTGTTAGGCACAGGTCCTCGGGCTCATATCCTGGGCCCTTTCTCGGGCTTGGGGAAGTGGGGCCCAGGCAGCAAGGTGCAGATGCCCTGTCACAGGCTGCAGTGATCATAGGACCCTGAGCCTCAGGGTGGTTCTAGTGTACACACACAAGGAAGTTATTTAATCCTGCAGCATCCCTAAGGGGCAGGGTCTAGTATGCCAATCAAGAAAACTAAACAGAGAAATCAAGGGCTGTGGGCAATCACTCCTGAATGATAGAACATGGATCTGAACCCAGCTGAGGCACTCAGGTCCCTCCCCAAATATCCACAGAGGGAGCCTGGACAAAAGTAGAGGGTCAGGTCACTGCTAGACATGTGTGGGTGCATAAAAATCTCAGGCTCTGGGCCCCTGGCTGTCCCTGGAGGGTCACCGTAGGCCCATGGTTTTCTCTATTGCTCTAGGAAGCTCATCATTAGGCAGACACGTAAGAGCCCTGCTATTGTATCTGCTGCCTTCAAAAAGCAAATAATTCTTCAAATTGGATCTTCTGAGTATCATTAGCATCACATTATTTGTAACTTCTACTCACAACTAATAGCACCCTGGAGCTTACCAAAGGCAGTGGTGCCTAAGAAGCAGTTTCCTAGGCACCCTCCCTACCCATTCTGATCTAGCCCATCCCCAGAAAACCAAATTCTTAGCTGTTTCCCAGGGGTTCTGAAGCCTGTGGTCCACAGACACCACTTAGAGGAACCCTGCCTGGGATGTGGGGAATCTTTATCAGATCATAGAGTAGGAGAGGAAGAGGATTGAGCATGGGGTTGAGTCCTGGATTCTCATTTGAGCTACTCTCCGATCAGGTGGCCTTAAACTGCTCTCTCTAGGACTCAGGTTCCCCCAGGGCACTGGGTAAGATGAGCTGTGGGGTTCCCCCCACAGCTCTCTGAATGAATGTTGGAGGCTGGGCTCTGGGCCTGCCCATAGGGAGTGGGGCTATTGGCTTTCATTCAGCCAGGGTAGAGGGCGGGAGCTGAAGGAGCAGGGGAGGAGGGAGAGGCTCAGTGGACACATGTGGATCCTCTGCCCACTGAGCGAGGCCCTGGAAATGTGCTTCCCCAAGAAGCTTCTGAGCAGGCGAACCCTGGGGACTGGATTCCTGGAGATTCCTGCGGCCTAGCCAGAGGAAAAGCTGACTCCCTGGGCTTCGCTTTGTGCAGGAAAATTTCGAAAAATGACTGAACCACAGCAAGTGCTGGGGAGGGGTTCTAGAGCAGAAGAAAGCACTGAGACCGAGTGGGAAGCCCTAGATTTGCCCTGCTCTGACGCTGACCCTGAGTCCTTTTGGAGTTCCTGCCTGCTCTAGGTTTCACAGTCACACCAGAAACAAAGTTCTGGGATTAGACTTATATCCAAGGCTCCTCCAGGGCTATGGTTTAATGATTCTCGGAATCATTTCCGCCCTGCAGCATCTCATGTTCCATAGGGCCTGTCACAGTCACCATGCTGTTGAAGACAGTCCACATACTCCACGTGAAAGGGGACTGAAGAGCGACAGAGGGAGGAAGCCGTCACAGCTTGCATTCTATACAAACAAAATGTCTTTCTCTAAATTGCCACTTGTGTCTCTGCACATGCTCAAAATTAATGTGGCATTACTACGCGGCAGCCTGGTTCTAATATCACAGCTGAAATCACTTTGGTCCTGAAGCAACGTCGGGAGGGGTGAGCACAGAACCAGCTGTGCCTGTGGAAATGGCTTTGTGCTGGAACTGAGGTCCTCTTCATGCTGCCATGAATCTGAGCTGCCAACAATCTAAGGGCACACAGGCACAGGGGACAGATGGGCCAGTGCCGTCACTTTGCTGCTCCGTGACCTCACCCCCTCTCACACTCCCTAGCCAGCTGTGGATGGGTAGAGGGGGCACTGGCAGCTGTGTTGCATTAAGTGCCCACATCTTGTGTGACCATGTCCATCTGACAGCTTTGCAGCTCTGAGAGCAACAGCCGCATTGAAGCGAGGATCATTCCCACTCATTTAGCCTGGCCTTACCAAGCCCTCGCAGGGAAAGAAGAGGCCGGTGCTATGCTAAGTATCAGGGGCACAGAAATAAAGAATATTCCTGTCCCACCTACCATCAGCCTTGGTCCACATCTCAGTGCAGTTCCTGCCACCAGGAGCTACCTACGAGGCCCAGCTGGAGGGAGCCAAGGCCGACAGATTCCTTGCAGGCGAAGAGGAGCAGTGCCAGCCAGTAGGCGCTCAGCCTCAGAAGCTCTCCTTCCACACCTCAGGGCTCTCTGTCTGCTCCTCCTCTCCCTGCAAGGCTGCTCTAATTCCAACCCTTATAACCTCCCAACCCGGTGGCAACAGCCTCCCCACAGTGGTGCGGGAGTTGGGGTTGGGGCCTGGGCTGTAAATTGATGGGTTCATGTCTCAGGTCTTGTGCCCTCTCCAAGATCTCTTTTTTTTTTTGAGAGCAATCAACGTGACGTAGATTTTCACTTGTGGAAAAGCCTCTGCACTGAGAAGCTCTGCTAACAAAGAGCTCCATTCCCGCTCCTCTGTTGCTTCCCCAACTGAGCTCCTGCTTCTAGGCTCCCCCACCCTGCCACATAAACCCCTGGGAAGCCCATTCTGATGAATCATGTCCTGCTCCTGGGTGTCCCTCAGACTTAGGCTGTACAGAACAATGCTTCCAAGGACAACTGTTACTATAACTACTGCCTCCCCGATACACTTCGGCAGCTGTTCTGCATGCTTTGTATGTATTACTTTAGGTAGCCTTCCCACAGTTCCACTAGGTGGGTGTCATTACTAACCCTGTTTTACAGATGAAGTTGGACTGCCTGAGGCTACAGTGTAAAAGTGGGAGAGCCAGGATTTGAGCCCTTAACCTGTGCCCTACCACTATTCCAGGGCCTCTGTCCTTTCTGCACTAGATAATGTCGTAGGCTGTTTGGGACTGAGAGGCAGAGGCCGCAGCTAGGAGCTGTTATCAGCCATCTTCCCAGCATGGTTTTCCAGGGCTGCTCTGAGGAAGGAACCCTGGAGGCACTGGGCAGAGAAGGGTCCTGGCCAAATGCACGCATAGAACTTCCAGGAAGATGGTGACCGGGTAGGCAGCAGAGAGAGAACCTCCCAGAGGATTACCACCCAGACAATGGAATATAGCAATATGAAGACAGAAAGGAGAGAGGTATGTACCCTGAACCCAAGAAGGATCTGAAATGGGAACTGAAGCCCTAGGAAAGACCAAGCAAAACCTCTCCTGGAGGAAAGGATCGGAGGGCCGCCGCAGCACAGTCGGAGGGAGAAGAGATGGAGAAAGAGGAAGCCACTGCTTCAAACACACTCTTGGCCCAAGCCCTCGTTCCAGCAATCGCAGCTTCAGCTTCGGAGATCCACGCTCATGGAAGCCTCCCGACTCGGCCAGGGGAGAGTGGAGTTCCAAGAGCTGGTTCAGGTCTGGAGAGGAGAGGGCGCAGCCAGGAAAAGAGGCAATGGTGGCTGGGAACTGTTATCAGATCCAGTGTGAGGATGAGAGGTTGCAACAGCCACTGAAGCGGAGTCCCCACCCTGCAGCAACCTTCCTAATCAGCACCTGGAGGCAAGGTGGAGCCAGAGCAGCCCGTACATATCCCACCACACCCAGCTCTATGCCTGCCTCGAGGCTGTGGGCTCCTGCCTCTCCACTGTGTGGGCGGCTGCCAGTGGGGAGGGGTGGGGTGCATCAGCAGTGACATCAGAGCCACAGCAACTCCCAGGGATCCAGCCAAGGAACAAACGGGAACTAGAGCACAACAGTAAGAAAGAGCTGCCCATGGAGGTGGATCACACGGCCCCACGCCCTCCTCATTCCAACATCAAGCAGGAAGGCTGAACTGAGTTACTGGGCTTCAGTTCCCACCCTGAACGCCCTCTGTGAGCACCTTGAGCCTCAGGGGCCTGCGCAATCACCACCTGTTCCTGACAGGAATGGGATGAGTCCACAGGCTTCAGGACTCACCCCAAACTACTAATACGAGCAACAAGAGAGTCTCCATACGGCTTGCATATATGAACCTTGTATGAACCCACGGCAACCGGGTAGGCAGCAGAGAGAGCACCTTCCAGAGGAATGCCACTCAGACATAGGAATATAGCAACATGTGAAGGACAGAAAGGAAAGAGGTGGATATCCTGAACTCGAGAAGGATCTGAAATGGGAACTGAAACCCTCGGAAAGACTAAGCAAAACCTCCTCTAGAGGAGGGGATCGGAGATCTGCCATGGCGCAGTCAGAGGGAGACGAGACAGAGAGGGAGGAGGTCGCTGCTCCAAGCACACCCTTGGCCCACGCCCTTGTTTTGGCATTCACAGCTTCAGCTTCGGAGACCCACTGCCCAGCTGCAAGGGGTGGGGAACAGTAATGCTGGAGATCAGGAGGAGGTGGGAGGAGAAGAATGGGCCTCTGGCATCAAGACAACAGGACAGAGTCAAAAGGGTCACAGAGGGCACCCCATGGGGGCGCATGCCCCGCGGCTGCTCCACAGCAGGCCCCACAGCTGCTGCACTGAGGGCCCCGTGGCTGCCCCGCAGTGGGCCCTGATGCTGCTCTGCAGTGGGCCCTGCGGCTGCTCCGCTGTTGGCCCCGTAGCTGTTCCGCTGCTGCTCTGCAGTGGGCCCGATGGCTGCTCCGCTGAGGGCCCCACTCAGGGCACCTCATGGACTGGACCCGCCCCCACCCATAGCACAACGACAGGGTGGAGCCACGCAGTCCGCTGTGAGCATATGTGCTTTCCCACCTCCAACCATGGCAGTTTGTATACACCCATGTATGTTATAGTATAGTCTGAGGCAGCTATATCTCTTCCCAAGGCAAGAGTCCAAGGATATAGATAAACCCAGGAGTACAGTTATTATCACAGGGAAGATGACTGATTGAGTGGTAGGGCAATGGAGATGAGGGAGGAGAAAAATTGAATGATCAAATGGGCCATCATCTGTGTAACTGAGTAACAAAGGTGAAGGTAACACTATGTAGGACAGCATCCAGAGCTAATTCCCTTCTATGTTCTCTATAATTCTGTATTTCCTCAATCGTTTTTGTATTAACACAAGTGAAGATAACTTTATATTATACAGCATCCAGTGCAAATTCCCTACTATCTTCTCTATAATTTGGTATTTCCTTTAATGTTTTTGTATTAACTAATGTGAAGATAACTATGCAATACAACATCCAGTGCTAATTCCCTACTATATTCTGTATAACTCGTATTTTCTGTATTGTTTATGGCTTTTCTGGTTCATATGT
>PVLD010011787.1:0-63593 GCA_004027595.1 Dinomys branickii
AAATAAAAAAAAAAAAAAAAAAAAAAAAAAACAAGTACTGTGCTCTCGACCAGAAGTGGAGTGCCACCTCCTTCTTCAGCTGCCTTCATTCTTAGCTCATGTCACACCTCCAGAAAGTCCTCCCTGAACACCACGCTGACTGAGTTAAGGCTCCTCTTCGCTCCATAGCTACTTAGGGGATAACTTTATTATTCCATCCCACAGGTTTTTTTGTTTTGTTTTGTTTTTCCAGACAGGATCTTGCTACTCAGTTCAGGCTGGCCTTCAGCTCACTTTGTAGCCCAGGCTGGTCTCAAACTCATGATTATCCTGCCTTAGCTTCCCAAGTCCTGGGGTTACAAGTGTGTACCATCATGCCTGGCTCATCCCGCAGTTTTATAGTTGTCCACATTCATCATTTTTGTTAGTTCAGGGTCTAAAAAAACTCCAGGAATAGGTAGTGAGCATGGTTTGAATATTGTAAAAATACACAAGAAGGAGAGATGGTTGAAAATCCAATTTCAAAAGCAAGTTGGTCTTTAATTTCATCAGTTTAAGGGCAGCAAGGGGTGGTGCTCATTTACCATGTAAATAATACTACTGATACAAAGTCAAGAATACTTTGCATCAGTAGGAAAGAAAAGTTTGCTTAGTTGTAAAAATGGTACATGTTCACTTCAAGGACAGTAGGGAAAGCACAACAGAGTAAAGTAATAATTGTAACGTTATAGATGAGTGGTAATTTTGCTGCTGTTTGCATATATTTCTATTGTGTCTTGTTTTTATATAAAGAAAAAATTATATACAATGTGATTAAATTGAATGCTAATATATATATATATATATATATATATATTTGTTTGCATTTTTAGCTATCATTTTATATCTCCGGAATTTGTATCCATACAATGAGCTATTTTTTTCAAAAATACTTTTTGAACTCTATGTACTAGATTTCCCTGTTGTGTATTTGTGTGTTTGTGTGTGTGTGTGTGTGTGTGTGTGTGTGAGAGAGAGAGAGAGAGAGAGAGAGAATATCTCACCAGACATTTAGACATTTTGCATTTCCCCCTTTCTCCAAGTTGAAAGCCATTCATAAAGAAGAACCATTATATAACTTCACGCTTCTGTTGATGATATTTCAGTTATTACCTTACTATTGTTTTGTTTTATGAGAATATATTCAGCTTGAAAGAATGAATCAATCTTTTTTTATCTCTCTCCTCTCTCTCTCTCTCTCTGTCTCTCTCTTTCTCTCTCTCCCCATTTGCTTTAATCTTCAAGCTTTTTCTCTGGCCTGATCATTTCTAATTGACCAAGTAAAAGAGATGCCAAAGGTAAGGAGATCAACTGTGAGAGAGCCAGTGTGAGCAGAAGACTTGATCACTTGCAAAGAAATGCTTTGCTGTGTGGTGGTTACATCTATCTAAAAGAGCCTGGTCTACAAGAAATACAGCCAGGACAAATTATACCAACTTTTATTATAACTCTTTCCTTTCTCCTATATTTCTCACCATGCTATATCTCATAAAAGCATGTTTTATGCTTCTATTTTTTAATTTGTAAAATAGCATAGCAATACTACCTAATTTTAAAAGGTCTTATTAAGGATTAAATGGAAAAACACTTGTAGAGTGTGTCATTATAACACCTGGGCCAATTAATACTAACAGCCAAATCACAAACCTTAAGAACCGGAAGAAGGGTGCTTTGGCTGGATAAGAGGCAGGGAGGGAGGAGGGTCTCCAGTAGGTGAGGAATCCAGGCCCAGGAGAGACAGGATTGCAATACAGGACAGTTTGGACTTTATGTGTTGTGAAAAGTAATTGCAAAGTTTGAGCAGAAATGTGACATTTCCTGATATCTACTTTAGAGCAAAACCTGACTGCCTTGCAGAGAGAATGGAGTGCAAGATGGAAGACCAGGTGTTTATTGCCTAGCCCAGGTGTTAGGTAATGGCGTGTGCACTGAGGTGCTGACAGTGATGACGGTGAGCCCACATCCCAGAGGTACTGTTGACAGGATTTTCTGAGAGATTCCTAAGAGGAGGGAAGAAAGGAAGGAATCAAGAGAGGCTCTCAGTCAGCTCCTGCGTGGAAAGCAAAACCACTTCCCAAAACTGGGAAACTAAGGGAACAGGTCTTGAGAAGCCAATCAGGACCCTTAAGGCGTACAGAGTTGGGAGTGCTCATGGGGTACATGAGGAAAGGGATAGAGGAGGTAAACAGTCTGAAGCTCAGAACGTAGCTCAGAGCCTGTACTTCATGTGTAAGGAGCATGAGATTTAAGATGCTATTTCATCCCTACCACTGTAGATCTCTTAAGACAGAAATACAGAAAAGGGAGAGCTGTCAGTAAGTACTTGTGTGCTGGAGCTGGACAAAAGGATGTGGTAGGTTTACTTGAAAAGGAGGACTTGCACCCACAAGGTGTTAAATAACTGCCTGACATCTTGATGTTGAGTAAGTCATCGTTCTTGGCATTGCATAACCGCAAAGAGTAGGGTAGGTCCTTTAAGTGACCTTGTCACGTTAAGATTGGCAAGAAAGTGAAAATTCCCAAGAATGAGACAAGGAATGAGATAAGCTTATCTAAAGAAAATAATGGCTAAAATTTGTTTCATTTTATGTGGTCCGAGATGTGAAATGTGCTGGTGCTAATCGGTGATGGTGTAAACATACTCCGACTAATAGGGAATAACTAATAGGAAATAACTCTGACTAATCTGCTCATCCCTTTCCCTTTCTCAGAGAAGGCTTGTGTTCGCCTAAAGCACCCGTTTTAGAGAGCGATCTTTAAAACAAGATATTTTTTGCAGAGTGCTAAGGAAGCACTTCTTTTGCCTGAGGTCTTGAACCTGACACAAGCAACACAGTGAAATCTGCCACACGTTTAATCAGAGGTAGTTAATTTGATTTTCTAAAATTAAGCAGAATGTCAGTTTATCATTAGTCCTGAGAATTACTGCACTCTGCGTACCTCAAAAGGGTTTTATTGGATATGACTAATAATAACCTACAAATACACTGATGGTAATGAGCAACTAAATGTTCTTTAAGGAAAAAAGACAAAAAAAATAAGGATTACCTGATGAGCATAAAGTGTGACTCATGATGGCCAGAATTTGTAAAATTTATGATCATTACAACATGAAAAAATAATTATGAATAATACAAATCTGTTACAATAATTAGCTGTAATAAATGCGCCTAGTGAGCTAAATGAACTGGAACAATCTAAGGCAGTAGCACATAATTTGCATTTTGTGTTATGTCAGATCATTTTATCAGTAGAGAGAGACAGGGAGGAGGAAGGGAAAGAGCCAGTGGAGACAGAGGGAAGCTGATGAGAAAGCGCAGCAAACTGTCATGGTTTCTATATTCACATCTCCTAGAACAAATGAAAAATGCTATGCCTTGCAGTCTTTACTTACTCTGGTATTTTTATCCATTGCAATTTTTTGAGGGTGTGAATAATGTGAGAAAATGAAGGGTAATCAATACAGTAGACTTTCAAATCAGGTAAATCTCCCCTTTTCTACGTTATGTGACCTACACAACATCCCTAACTGACCTAAATCTCAGTAACATCTGTAAAATGGGATAATAATAGATAAAATCTGAATCAATGCTGAGGAGCAGATATGTAATACTAACAGCTAACTCTTAGTAAATGCTCATTATGTACCTGACATTTTCCTGGATATCTTCTAAGTTCATTAAAGTCTAAACTGAGTCATCTGGCCTCAGGACTCTTAAGTATTAAGTTCTATACTTGGAGAGACAGATACAAATTGTTTGAACACAAACTGGAAAGTGTGCAGTGGGATTCGCTCCCCAGGCAGTCAGGCTTGAGATATTATCCCTCTCACCACTGGTCTGAGTGGCTTCAACACAGTGCTTAAATGACAGCAAAAAGCTCCGTGAAGGTTAAGTGTGGCAATTTTCCATACTACCCTTGTGCCCTTGAAAGGATTTGGATAGGTCTTACTCTAATAAATTCAAATCTGTAGAGTGAAGGCCAGCATCGCATATAGCTTTCACATTCTCCAACACTGTAGTCCTTCCCAATGGGAGATAGGAAGTTCACTGCAAAGTGATTTTCCTTGGTTTGAGGGTGATAAGCAGGTGAACTGTCATTAACCAGTCCAGAGAGGCTGTTCTAGAGACATGGGACCAGATTACGAGGCCATCTCTCATCAACTTATCATCAAGGTATGTGAGGGTGACCCCACCCCCATCATCTCTCACTGAGACTTCTCTGACTCAGCTGGTCTGGACTTCCCTTCTATTTGGTTTGGTGTCCAGTAGGTGGAAGTGGTGAGCTCTGTATTTCTAGAGAAGGGAGACATCTGGCCTAATTTGCTCAAGTTTCCTTTTCTCTGGTTGGACTTTTCCCTGCAAATGAAATTCCACGGACAATTTCAATCTGTACCACTCTTGAAATTGGAAGCAGTGCCTCATTCTAGTCCTTTAGAGTCCCATTTTCTAACCATGCTTTGTTGCTTCTTCATTTTATATAAGGAGTTTGGTAACATAAAATGACTTGGACCTTTCAGACCTGGTGACAAGTCCGGGGTGGCTTGTTCTGACTTCTAACAAGCAGAATGGAGAACCATCAAAGCGCACATAAGCTGACTCTTTCCATTGTATCTAGTATGAAATAAGTGTAAATCCAATACATCGAATAAACATGAGCTGGGGATCCTCATCCTGCACACTATCATTTTTCCTGGATGAACTTTTTTCTTCAGCGAGCAATGAAAAGACTAGGAGCCTCCTCCTCTCCTGGCTGCAGAGAAGCCAGCTTCCGTTTGCCCTCATCTGCCTGCTTGAGGTTACGAGATGCCCTTACAGAATGGGGCTGTTTTCTACTTCCTAGTCTGCAGACCTGAGCCAGAGATCCCACATCTCACATCTCCTTCCGGAGTTTCCCAGGGAGAAGGCCATGGTTTTCTCCCCCTTTTCTCTTTGGACAGATGTGCCTCCTTTCAGAAGACGAATGCCTCCAGGCTGAACAGGAGCCTGAAGGAATTTGTTTCTAGAGAAAAGAAAGAAGGACAGAAAAAAGTAAGGAAATCTCTGTTTTGGCATCATTTCTGCTCTGGGCAAACAGCTGCAGATCCAAGTTGCGGGGCAGCAGTGAGGCCATGGGACTGAGCGTAAGGCACCTTCACACTTCCATCCATAGACAGCAAATCAAATGGAGAACTTGCTGGGCCTGGGATGGTATCATTCACTAAAAGGGTATAATTGTTACCTAGTTATTTTAAAAGTTGCATATCTGAAGGTAGTTCTTCCTTGTTAATGATCAGAAAAGAAGAGGTTTCTTTAGCATGTGCAAAAGTTCTCACATTTGGAGTTCAAGCAAAACAGAAAAATGGAGGCTCTGGACTGCCAGTTTTCTCAGGTCCCTAACAAGAATTGTTTCACTGTCAATTTTTTTGATGAGATAAAAAGAGAGTGATACAATCATTCATAAATTCTCAGCCAAAAGAAAGGATATTATTTCTCTCTGTTGAAACAAGAGTTTTTAGTAGTCTTCCAGGTCTCAAAGGAATATTCACACGTCAATGTTTGCTCTTGCCATTTTCTCAGAGGACCTAGTGAGATGACTTTGTTTGCAGTTTACAAATTGAGGTTACCAAGAAAGCATCATCTGGTCAGTTTGTTCGAACTGATTTTCATCAAAAGATTCAAAGTCCCCTATTCCAAGCCCTAGTTGTTTGAATTAATTGTGTGGGTTTGTCATTTCTGGGTCAAAGCAAATTTTTCTCTTAACCAAATACTTTCATGTAAGACAAGGACAGTTGGACTTCAAAATACATATTCCCCCAGGAACAATTTCAAATTACTTTCTTTGATAACATTCTGCTCGACATGTTCCGTGCACCCATTACATCAAAGCTGATCCTGCTTTTTGTTTTTTCAAAGGAGGCGACCTTGAATTTTGTTTTCCTTAGAAGATGCGTATTTCATTTTTCTCCCCATGTGTACATTAAAAACCAATGATGCAGCTTCAAAAGAGGATTTTCAATAAACTTAAATAGAGATATAGAATGAACAATTCTTAACAAGTTGTGGAAAAGTTGTTAGGAGAGGTCACAACTAACAAATTGAAGAAAAGTTGTTAGAAGAGGTCACTTTGGGCAGGTCTCTAAAGTGTTTACTGCTGGCCAAGAACATAAGGGATGCTTTCAAATTGCCGACTACTCTTCTCAGATGGTGACAGGCTGACTAGTACACACTATGCTCCCACTGTCACCCCCAAACTCCTGCATTCTGGCCATGGGAGGTACCTGCATCATCACACCTAGTCTCCTGCTACACAGGAAACAGCTAGCTGAGACCCGCAGTGAGTGACTTTCTTGAAAGGATTCATAAATCGCAAATGAAAATGCTACCACTGATGGAAACTTATTGTGAAATATTTATCTAGATAGAATGTAGGTTTATGGCCATTTATACTTTGTTCGAAATGTCTCATAGATAAAAGGTTGGAAGTGGGAACTTTTTTTTTTTGGTGGTGGGTAAATCTCTTTTAATTCTCATATAAAAGTGAGAAGACCGAAATACTGAAAAAGACTATAGGAAATATATTAGAAGATACGTGATATGAATAGATAGGAATTGCAACAAAAACAAAGAGTGTGGGAAGAAAAAGCTAGGATATAGAGATTTACGTATAAAATTAAAATCAATTATAGGTTTAAAATACAGTTATAACTGTGGAAGTGGGATTTGAAGAGCTGCCCAAATATTTGTGCTCTGTTGGAAGCAAAGACAATAGCTGCAGTAAAATCAATAGTACAGTTCTAAGCTTTCATGAATTTCTTTGTTCTTGAACATACAGCAAATACGCTAAGGACTGTAAAATTTTTCAACAATAAAGGATATATGTTTATGATGACATGTACCATAAATGCTATCACAAGTCCTTAGGACACAAAATAGTTCTAATAGAAGCAGACAAGGAATTCTTAACTTCTATGTTTTCAGTACTGGGGACTGATCAGAGGGGCTTCCCACTGAGCTACATTTGCAGACCTTCTTATTTATATATTTTTAATTTTGAGACAAGTTCTTGCCCAGTCACCACCTTGCCCAGTCTGGGATCAAATTTGTAATCTTCTTGCTTCAGACTCCAAAAGCACCGAGATTATAGGCAGGTGTCACCATGTCTGACTTCCTCAACTTTTCTAATAGAATACGTGCTCAAAAAACATGGATCCATGCAAGCAAAATGTGGTTGGTAAGTGCTTAACAAAAGATCAAATTCATTAAGTTTACCATTACCTATGAACTATTTTTGAAGACAAAATATTGGAACCTTGGTAAAATTGACCAGTGGTATCAAGTTTATCTAATACACTCAGTTCTCTCTTTTAGCTAAAACTGCATGAAATCTTAGGAAGAGGGTCTTGTGATTCCTATGGTGTCCAGTGTATGGAAGCAAGGGTGGATATAAGATTTAAGACCACTCATGGTTGAAGTCTTTTTCAGCTTGATCCTTTTCATCTCCTCTGCTCCCTGCCGTTACCTCTTCTACAACTATGGCTCCTATCGTTGGGTATATCTAGATGACATTGGCTGTATCTGGATGACATTGGCCAAATCTGGATGACATTGGCTGTATGTAGATGACATTGGCTGCATCTAGATGACATTGGCCGTGTCTAGATGGCATTAGCTATGTGCAGATAACAACTTAATTGCCTCTAGCCCATACTTTTCCCCTGAGTTCTAGACTGACATAGTCTACTGTCTATATCTTTTATCATCTTAAAATTCTTGGTGGAATCTCTGAATTCAAGCTAGCACTTGTTTTGATGAGTGTCCCTGTAGCCTTGGAACAAAGTCTGTACAATTTTACTTAACTTACTCTTCCCTAACCTTCTAGATTCAACCCAACACCAGATTCTGTTGATTTTATCTTTTCAACTCCTTTAAAATCTGGCAGCTTCCTTCCATCTTTATCATAGAAAATCTCCAAACAACGATAAATCCTTACTGGTTTGATTGCAGAATTGTCCTTTTGCCCTCTGTATCAGCCAGGGTTGTCAGGGTTCTCCAGAGAAACTTTTATATTAATCTCTATAAAAATAGATTTATTTTAAGTACTTGACTCACTGGCTCATGGGGCTGACAAATCTGAAATTTATAGGGAAGGCCAGCTGGCAGGCTGGAACTTCAAACTAGAGTTTATATTGAATTTTTGTTTTTTATTTCTTTTGTGCAATGGTGCTAAGGATTAAACCCATGGTCTAACCTACAGGAGGCAAGTGTACTACCCAGAGCTACATATTCAGCCTTAGGTTGAAGTCTTGATCTTGAAATCTGTGGGGAAGACCAGCAGGACATGGATGTAAGACACTGTTTCTATGGTAGGTTCTAGTCCTGACTCAGCATTTCTTGTTCTTTAGAAAGCTGTAATGTTGCTACAAAGGGCTTCAGCAGATTAGATGAGATGCATCTCCTGAGGGTGATCACCTTTACTTAAAGTAAACTGATGGTTGTAGATGTCTATCATGTCTGCAAAGCACCTTCACAGCAACATCTAAATTAGCACTTGCTTGAACAAATGGGCACCAGAATGTAGCCAAGAAGACATGCCGGATTTAACAATCATAACCCTGCTCACTGCAGTCCATTCTCAGTGCTGCTGTCAGAGTTAGATTTTCTAAGCACAAAGCTGAATGGTGTCGTTATGAAGCCACATCTTTAAAAACGTTGAATGTCTTCCTGTTACTTTCTCTGCTCTAATATGCACAGCATGATTAAGTCCTGGTGAACCAAGGTTCTTTCAGTCACATGCTTATGCTCCATGGGTCAGCCACGGAGGCTTTTTAGTACCTCTGTGGTTTAACCTCTTGCCTCCCAGTACATTAAGGATGTTTTTCAAGCTTTTTAACTTCTACCTGGGATGTCCTTTCTATCTTTGCTAATTTGCAGGTATGTCCTTCATATGTCTGCTCAATTGTTTCATGCTTAATGAATTTTCCAGACATCTTTGATAACATGAAGTGTGTATTAGATGGTGTTGTCATACTGTGAACTCAGCATTGTGACACATGACTAAATACATATGAATAGTTTTGGGGTTACTTGATCAATTGTTGACCCAGTTCTAAATAACAACCTCTAGTTCCTTAAGAATGGACAAGATGTTTGTTTCTGTTTATCTTGTCTTAGTGCACTATTAGGTGCATAGAATATGCTCAATAAATCATTTTGAAAGAAAGGGATAGTTAACAAACAAATGAATCACTTATTGAGTAAACTATAGTGACAATTTGCTTCACAAGCTCAATTCTTTCACTGATTCTGGTCCCAAACTGGGTCAGATGAGAACTGTATGAAATTCAATGGTTAGGTCAATGTTAACCTCATAAGAGAATTTCATTCACTTCTTGTCTAGTTCAGTTTGTGACCAGAATTACAGAAAGAATTGAGTTCATGAGCTTAGGTAACACTGTTGTTTTGCTATTTTATCCATAGTACCAAACATAGTGTTTGGAATATTAAAATTTTCCCCTTGAAAAATTTAGCTTAGCAATATAGAGCTATAACTGGTAAGTGGCTGGCCTTGTGCATGAGGTCTCAAAAGTAGACTTGTGGGTAGAAGCTGCATTGTCTCTAGTATGGCGATAGACAGAGGCACCTGCTGAGGAGGAGAGTGAATCAGTTGATGAGCTAATGTGAAAGACATTATGTGGTCCTCAAAGGGCAAAGAAGGTCATCTCAGCTGCTAAATTTCCTCTGTTTTATTTCATGTTCACATGTGCCGTGATTTCTGAAATTTTCATATTCCTTTTTTTTTTTTTTTCTGGTATTGGTAATCAAACTCAGGACCTCGTGCTTGCCAGGCAGGTGCTGTGCCCTGGAGCTATAACCCCAGCCTCATATTCTTATAATAATCTCAACCTTAATCTTTCCTTCTAACGGAATAGGTTCAGGAACTTTATCCCTTGCAGCTGAAAAGACTCTACCTGAAATGAATGATGGCTCTGGAGGACACACTGATAGGACTCCCGACAGGATGATTCACTAAGCAGTTGACTTTCTCTTCCCACCATTTTTGTTCTTTTCCTCTCTGCCCAACCTCTAAAGTACATGGAATGAACAAAGTGGTGTGAGACGTGTGATTTTTGCTGGCCTGGTGTGCGAGTGAATAGTGCGGATTTAGCTAGACTTGAACATAACATGACTGGTTTGAAAATCCTAGAAAATGACAAACAGAACAATAAGTGTGTCTTAGCTGTTTTGTTATTGCTGGGACACAATACCTGACATACACAGTTTAGAGGAGAAAACACTTGTGGTGCTCATGGTCTGCAGAGGTTTCGGTTTATAGTGGGCTGGCTCCAAGGCAGGGCGGCGTGGCAGGGCAAGCACGAGGCAGAAAACCTGCCTTCCTTTGTTCCTTTATATTCCATGCAGGCAAAATGCCCATTGGTCGGTGCCACCCACACTGAGGGTGGGCCTTCCCATCATCCACACCCAGAACTAGTCAGTGAACTAATTAAGTGAACACTTCTTAAATCTACGTTCACTTCCTGTAGATCTACATTGGAAAAGCCCTCCCTAGAAGTGCATGAAGCTTTGGGGGGACCTCTAGATATGACCCATAAGAAACAGTTATTACTTTCAATTATTTACATTTTTTCATTATCCCAGGCACTCTGGCTGGTCTGGAAACTTCCATGCTTTCCCTGTGTTTCTGGCTGGTTTAAATGCTGTTCTTAGTCCTTATTTGGATCTTATTAGCACACTTTTCTCATTAATTTATAATTGTTTTGATTATTTTTTTAACTGGGTGGTGCGCTTCTTCGAATTTAAGGATACTAATAATAATTTCTATGTTGAAGATTTTGAATTAATAGGTTTTCTATGAACTAGTAGATGAAAATACCTTACCTTTAATAGTATTAACCTAGTCTACATGTATTTGTATTTATGAGCTGCCAATAACTTTTCTAAAGAATAAATTCATTTTATACAGTCTGGTTTTGAATTGCAATCTAGAGGTCTCTGGATTCCTAAAACTGTACCTTTCCACACAGCTTTATCACCTGAGACAAGCTGGGTGTAAATTATGACTCTTTGTTTCAATTGTTTTGGTATTGGGTAAATGAATCCCACAAGGCATACTTTATACTCATATAAAACGAGGAGAGTTTTGCCCACCCCCTTGCACATTGGGAAGCTAGAATTGCAGTTTCTTAGCTCTCTCTGTCAATAGAGTATATTGTAAATCCTTACCCACCTCTGCCTTAATGTTCAGAACAGCACCCAGCAAAGGAAGGGTGAGGCAACACAGTATGGGTTATAGAGAGGGAAAGTGACATTATTATTGAGTATTTTAAGGTGAACGGTGAGAGGAAGTAGGATCATTGATTTTTAGAACACGGTAGTACTGGATTTTTGGGGTTGGAATAATAGAGAGAGTAAAATGGCAAGGAAGGAGGTGCTTTCAAAGAGGGGTGTTCATAGTATGAAAACTGTACAAGTGCCATAGGAGAGAATGACAAGGTACAGCCATGGAATGAGTGATGTGATGGGTGGGTTGGCATCAGCACAGAAGGAGAGGTGCTCAGGAAAGTGAGAGCCGAGAGGAGGAGGAGGAGGAGGAAGACGGGGAGGAGGAGGAGAGTAATCTAGACTTGCAAACGTAGAACGCAAGGTAGCTGGTAATAGAACATAGTGGTCTGGGAGTTAAAATGGAGAAAAAGTCACCCATATACTCTTACTGGAAGATCCCATTATAAGATTGGAATATAACAAGATCTGCTTTGCATTCTTGAAGTACGTGGAGAAGATCATAAACAATGCATAATATACATGAAAAATGTCGAATGTAGTGCACGGAGACCATGAGAGGGGTGCAGTATGACCCTGACTGCATCTGGACTTTAAATTCTGAGATCAGTGTAAGGTTCACCCAGCTTTTGGAAGACAGTCTCAGGCAGATAAAACTGAGGGATACTTGCGTTCCTTACTCATGTTTAGACTGGAGCCTGGATGACGTTCAGGATTGTTCATTTATCCACTTTCCTAAACTCATTCTTCTGAAATATTTCATTCTACTTAATAAACATCATGGATGACTTTAGTCAGTGAATATTTATAGAGTCATTGTGTTGAATGTTAAGTACATATCACCAGTATATCCAAATTGATTTATAGTGAATCTTACCTTTTTAATTTATTTTCATTCTAGGTTCAGAAAAATACCCATATTTTCTTACAATCTACATCAATGTTGATAAAAATTTCTATAGTGACCTTAATTCAACTCCTTACCAGTTTTCTTAACCACAAAGCATAATTTGATGGAGTTGATCACTTATATCGGAAAAGCAAGCAATTTGACATGGACACAAATCAAAAATAACTAAGCTAGAAAGTTTGAAACTGGATAATTACTTATAACTAATTGAAAAAGGCATAAAGTAATATACAACTTTATAACAGAACTGTATTGAGTTACGGATTCTTAGTTAATCTAGGCTTTGTAGCGATAAATACTAAATACTTTAAAAATGAAACTAAACAAGTAAATAGTCTTTAATGATTCTTATAGTCTCTAACTAGTCTGTTTTACCAAGATTATAAATTCTTAGAGTAAGGAGCATGCCATATCAATAAATGTGAATTGCTTTTAATTAAATCAAAGATAGAAGGAATTTACAGAATTAAAATAAAATGCATTTTTTAAATGTACAATAAGCCTCAAACCAGAGAAGTCAATATTTTCAATTGTGAAAATAGATAACATTTTAAGTCAATCTCATAAAACTTGTAAATCAAAACTTTATGTCAAATAATTTTATCTTTAATTTTAAAGCAAGAAACAGCAATGCAAAATGCTTCTAAACATTAAGAACATGTTTGTGTAGGATGAGTAATTTACCACGTCTGACATTGAACAGTAATTTAAATGACCTCTCCATTCTGCAAACATCTGGTATGTCTCCAATAAATAGGGCAGTATAAAAAGTAATATAGAAGAAAAACCTGCTTAGGGGTTTAGGGACATAAGTTTGCGGGACTGGGGATTATGGATGTATATGCTTTTAATCATGGAAGATTATAAACATACAATCAGAGTTTTTATTAAAAATATAAATAGCTTCTAAACAATCATTTGAAACTAAAATTGAAGCAGTGAACTCCAGGGGCAATGAGATTTTCTTAACAATAACAACATTCGTTTGATGAGAATTTTTATTTTGCCTGGAATGTTAATAAGCAAAGTCAATACATTAACTTTCATCCTTATAGCAATCTTAAAAGACAGGTATGATTCTTAAATTTAATTATGGAGGATCTGAAGTGTAAAATATTTAACAACCTAGCCACAGGCTACAAAATACAAAGTGGTAGAACAAAATTTGATTTCAGACCTTGCAGATGTGAAGACACATGCTGTTTTCGCTACCTACCTCTTAAGAGTTGTGAGACTAAGACAATGATTATAATGGCTAGGATCAATGCTTTCCATGTGCCAGATTGTGTCCCAAACTCTTTACACAAATTATAGAGAACAGTTATGCATTCAAAACATGGCAGCTATTACACACTGAGTAAATGCAAGATCCTTTCTTCCCACATATCACCCAAATTAATATGCTGTTAAATCAATTATGGCAGTAACATGTTATTATTTACTGACATGAAAAAGAACAAATATTAGATAGGAAAGGGGCAATCCTTTTGACTACTGTTTTATTTGGCATTTCAGTTTACTATTCATGAAACAGTCAGATTTTCTATATTTAGGTTGCTAAAAATATCTAATATAGTCATGGTTTGGGGGTTATGTCTGCTTCATAAACTCTTGTAGTTTGGACATTTTCATCTAAATGCCAAGCAATTTGCAATTATGTTATGTTTTATGACCTTTCAGTTGGTATGCAATCTATTTGACAGTGCTCATCCAACACCTGAAGCAATTTTGCCTAATATAAGAGCAAGTTTTCCTGAGACATTAACTTGGGCTGAATAAATCAAATATAATCCAATACTTCTGCAATCCTTCCATTATCAATTTATCTCTGAATGGTAGGACATAGAAAGCCATTTTTATGGTATGATTTGTTTCTTTGAAAATCTATGCTAACTCCAGCTCATAGTCTATTGTTTTCTTTTATTAAAAAAAACTAGTAATTTTTATGACTGGGTAGTTCATCATCCCAGTTAAACAAGCTATAAATATGTGATTAGAGAGAAGAGCTTTTACACTACCATCAAGGTGGCAAATCCTTAAATTTCATTATTTGCCTTTTTGAATTTAGACAAAAGTGGAAGAGAGACTTGAAGATATCTATTAGATATTTAACCACTTTCCTGCGTCTTTCCCACATCTGTGTACTCTTTGTACACCTTTAAATAAAATATTTATTTTGAGGGCCAGAAGTAATGACCTTTGTTGCTTTCTGTGCCTATCACATTAAGAAGGACAAAATAGGTGCACAGCAATCCTCTGTTTCGTTTTCTCAGTCAGTTGAAGAATAGCATAAAGATGTCACTGTATGTCCAGGAACTGACTTCATAGACTTCATGGATTTAATGTTTTCATTTCCACTGGCTCTATAATCTTAGACAAGTTATGTAAACTTCAATTTTGCATATGTGGATTAAGGCTAATAGTACTTCTTCCCGATAAAACCACGAAAATTAATAAGATTATGTGTGGTACATTGTAAAGGCTGAAAACACTATTAGCATTTTTTATTTCAAAATATTTATTGAGAACCTATTACATTCCAATTAAGAGCTGAGATAAAGGATAGACAAATCAGATCATTGTATCTTAGGAAAGAGAGACGCCAAAACACTTCAGAGGTTGTGATCAGTGTCACAGATATATGATGTAAAATTATGGCGCGTAAGTATCTAAATGTCTTACAAAACTAGGCGAAAGTTCAGAGGGAATATTTGAACCAACTTGTAAAGGTTGATCTGAGCAAAGGGAACAGGCAGAAAATTGTAGGCTCAAATAACTTGTCTGTGCTCAAATAATTTGTCTGAGAACATCTTCAAAAATTCTGTGCACCTAGAGTTTATACATTCACTCTTTTATTTTACTTGCTTTCGGTAGTATGGCTCTTTCTTACACAGACATCACATAATATTCTCTAATTTTCATCCCAATAATATATACTAAAAATTTTCCCACCCCTGTCTTGGTATTGAATTTCATGAGTTCTTCACAATGATGTTGGGAAAAAAAATCACTTAACCTCACTTGAAGCTTAAAATGGGACAGTAATAAAATGGGACCGCAATGTCCAACTTGCTAACAATAAGTTCTTGGAACTCTGATATCTCTTTCATTTGGACTCCTGCCCTATACTCATATGCAGGACATGTCTGGATTTCAGCAATATCATGGAAACAGACTTTCAGATCGGTCTTTTTTGGAGGGTCCCCCAAGGGAGAAAGGGAGAGATAATAAAGTAATGTTCTGAGCAGCTTCAGAATATTCACGTCATGATTTATACAGATATTCCTTCTGTAACGACCTACCTGTTAATGACAGTTCAGTATGACAACCCGCCTCTCAGACTTACAACCTTTCTCTTTTTTGGTATAGTTCTGTGCATTTTGTTAATAGAGCCTCGGTGCCTTTTTCTGGTACATTACACCTTGTTTATACAGTACTGGAATTTTTGCTGATTGTACCGTATAGTTCAGGGCTGTTCTTTTATGTTCTATTACACATTACAGTACTGCAAGTGATGGTATGCAAATAAACACAGAGCCATCACATTGGAGTTTTGTTTGACCATTTCCTCATTCTCAATCTTGTACGTACTATGTACAGTTCCTCACTTAGGGGCCAGTTCACTTAATGCCAGGACCATGCTTCAGTCATTAAACAAAGAACATGTGTTGGCTTACTTTGGATTTTATTTTGCCTTTTAATGATGTAGATGAGTTGTGTGAAATTTCACTCCCGTAGCTCATTTAGAGGCTCAACTCTATCAAATTTGTTAGGTATTCATACTTTTTCTCTTTTATTTCTCTGTCAACCCCCAACATGTTCCTTTGTCTGATTGATAAAGTTGGTCCACCTTGCACATCTCCTCATGCACGGGAAAAATGACATACAGAACACAGAACTTTCTTCTAAGGACACCACCCAGCAGTAGAAATCGTATATATTTCACCTCTCACTGGCTAGAACTTAGTCACAAAGTCTCAGAATTTGCAAGAAACATAATTTATAGCCAGGAAACTCTATGCTCTGCTGAGGCAGAGAGGCTTCATTATTAAAAGGAAGAACGGATGCTAACCTGTATCTCATTTTGCTGTGGCAACGATTCTCACAAGAGCACCTCATCCGTCACATGCAGTGGATCAGATATGTGAAATTCAGAGTTGTTAAAGTCCCTTAAATGAGTAGATCATAGAAGGATAATAAAAATCAGTGCATCATCACAGTAGGTTTTTTAGCATAAAAGCAAAGGAAAACATGAGCAGCATAATGTTTCACAACCCATCAGAAAACAGGTAGCGGCAGCAATCATGTGCCCTTGGCAAAGCTTGAGTTTTGCAAACACTCGTGTGGGAGGTGACATAACAGGAGTGAGATTAACTCATTGCAAGTAGTAGCTAGATTTAAGCTCTTGAAAAAAACTCCATTTGTTTTCAATCACTTGATTACACAGGCTTCCAAGGTTCTCCTCTGTGCCCTGGCTAGTTTGAAGTCTCCATCGTTCTTAGACACCAGTTTTAGCTGAATTTTCAGTTTCGGAGAACAACCCTGAGAACACAAGTAATATAAAGTCGCATGAAAATATGGGGATGACAAGATAATAAAAAATGTAGGGGCAACATGATTGGACAAGGCCTAGCAATTTGCCGAAAGTTTAAGGTCAGATATCCATGAGCCATGAAATTGTCTAAAAATTGTTCAGGGTAAATAAATACATGTTTGGAAGAATTGCTTACACAATAATTTCTGAGTTCTCTCTCTAGGAAAATGATAATAAAAGTTATGTGACAGAAAAAGTTCTTTAGAGCCAGTAATAGCATGACTCTTAGGGAATATATGGATGCGTAAATAAGACACAGTTAGCAGTGCATAATCAGGTCGTGCTCTGCTCCCCTGTTCAGGGAAGAAAAATTCAAGCAGCATCAACTATATGTAAATACTGTTATGTCCTTCTCTTGAGCATTACACATTTTCAAGTAGTTATCTAATTTTATTTTATAGCTTTTAATTTTAAAATTATTTTCTTATTATGTAAGGTATAACTAGAGTCTACTGGTTTTGACATTTCTCTTTACCTCCTTACCATTCCCCCTTAAAGCAGGATTTCTTATAAGCTTTTATGGCAAGTGACTGCAGAGGGGTAGGGAGGTTAGGAGAAGAGTAAGAAATATTTTGAATTTCTTTCTGCTGCATGACAGTTTGCTTCCACTGACCAACATCCTCTTAACCTTACAGTTCCCCCACCTCAGTCCAGCTGGTAACTACCATCCTATTTTGCACTTCTATGAAATCATGTATTTTGAAAATGCCACCTATAAGTGAAATGATGTGGTACTATATGTTCTTTCACTTATCTTATAACTTGGTCACTATAGCTAATAATAATATATTATATTCTGAAAATCACTGAGAGAAGGTTCTAATTTCTCTTACCCAAAAAAATATATTTGACATAATGTGTGTGTTAGTTGGCTTAGTTGAACTATTGTTACATACATATATACCTATTGTTTTCAAAATATCATGTTTACTTGATAAATAAATACTTTCAGACAATTGAGAAAAGAGAATCTCAGTTTATTTGTTTATTTAACTTCTGCATCTTATTTTACTCTTATTCCCTCCCCATAGCTCTTTTTCCTCTCAGTGCCTTCAGTCAGTAAAAATCAAAATCATAAGAATCTAGTCTAAGCAATCTTTGGTATAGTTTCTTTCTCTGGTCAGCAATGAATAGCTGAGTAACAAATACTCAGGGAGCTCAGAAATACATTAACTTTTAGCATGTGGAACTCAACAAAATATTTAATTAGGAAGATGTAGTTAGATGTCATGTAAATTGTTTTTAATAGTTATAAAATCCACAAATTCAATTGTCCATCATGTTTCTGAGAGTGTCTAAAATCTAATCCAGTGCTTTGCGTAGACCTTTAATATTATCTCTTCTGGCTGACAAGACAGAAAGGCACAGACTGGGTGGCTTAAACAACATAAACTTGTTTCTCACAGTTCTAAAGGAGGTGATCCAAAACCAAAGCATCAGCATGGCTGACTTCCGGTGAGAATGACTTTCCTGGCTTGCAAATGACCATCTTCTTATTGCTACTTCTTAAATCAGGGCTCCAGATGTCACTTTGTCTTCTTAAAGACCCTCTCTACATATAGTACCATTGGGTATTAGGTCTTCAGCTTGCACATTCTGAAACAATGCAATTCACTCCATAACAGGCCATGTCTTGCAGATACATAGTAAGGTAGAAAATCTGGAGCGTGAATGAAGAAGACAAGAGATTTTCAAAACGTCCTCTTTACACTGGCAGATTATCATATATATTAGTTGTCATTGTTTGGAAATCGCTAAGCATTTTTGATCATCATCATTTAATAGAAGAGGAAAAACTGAAACTACCTGTAAATAGGAAAGGCCTTACAGTTACACAAGCAATTGGAATATGAAATGAAGAACGAGGATGAGGAAATGGGCTGTAAGAATCATTCTATTCATCCCACGTCTGTTCCTTTGACATAACTCACCTGCCTGTCTAGTCTTTGGTTAACAAGCAAAACGAATCCCTTCTATGATTTGCTGTCACTATCTCAGTCTCTCTACAATATTTTGGTCTCTTACATTTTATTCTAAGTGACTTTGTTCATTCACTATACATGTTGGCTAAAATTTGCATTAGCCATAATATTAAAACTAGTAACGTGGTTACCTAAATACAAAGTAGATACAGTCTATTTTATTGTGGTTTATTTTGAGACAAGGTCTTGCTAAGGAGTTGAGGCTGGGTCTGAACTCAGTGTGTAACTCAGGCAGGCCCCAAACTCTTGGCAAAACCCCTAGTGCTGGGCATACAGGTGTGCTCCATCATGCCTGGCTAGCTACAGTTATAATAATTAATTATTTACAAAACTAATTATTTATAAAAATAACCGATATTTCCTGAGAACCTACAATGTGCTAGAAACGTGGTTTTTAATGCATTCTCTTCATTGCCCTAAAATTATGTTAACACCTCAGACTATTGAGTTCTGATCCCTATGTTACTCCGGTACCTACTGTTAGTCTTCCAATTTAGTGTATTAGATTAACAGGTGGCATCACTCTTTAGCATATACAATTTCAGGGACAGGATGAAAGACAGCATCAAATCTGAGTCCCTGTGATACACTGAGCCCATAGCAAGTGACTAAAGTATCTCAGTGGTAAGAGATCCTTTAGCCAAACCAAACTGTGTAGTGTAAAGATGAATTTTTGCCTGATATGAGGTTCTTATCTCTGGTACTGCAAGGTAGAGTATTCATAAACTTTTCTACAGAACTGTCGTCTCTCCAAAAGGCACCTCTGCCCTGTACAACACAAATACATTATTCATTAAATAAAATTCCTCAAATACAATCTACATATCATTCTAGCAACTACAGTATGGGTATGCCTTGTCTGAAATGCTTGGGATCAGAAATGTTTCACCTTTCAGAGATGTTTTAAATGGGGAGTATTATAAACCTTACTGACTGAGAAATACTAATCTGAAAATGAAACCCTGAAATGCTTCAAAAATCTGAAATATTTTGAATGCCATGTCAGTGTTTGAAATGTTGTAAATTTTAGAGCATTAACTTCAGATTTTGGATTTTTAGCTTAGAGCTAGTGAATCTATGTCTTGTTCCACTCCACACCATTCCGTTCCATTCCTTTCTGTTCCGTTCTTTCCCATTCCATTGCAGTACAGTAACTCTGTTGAATGCATGTCTGTTACGTGCCTGACGTTATGCAAAAATGACAGACTGTGTAATCCTTCCACAATCTGAATATGACATATCTGTTATCCGCATGTAAAGACAGTACTGAAGCACCGAGAGGTGGTGTATCTTTGTGCTGCTGCAGAATTTATACATAGCACACAGACCTGAAATCTGAAGCCATGACTGGCACAGACTTTTGATGTGTTTTACCATTAGACTGTGATTTCTCAAATAATTTTGAGCTTTCTTGAATTACAAAATATAGTGGCAAGTGACAACTCTTGTTTCTAATAGGTAGTATATAAAGCAATTATTTGTTCCCGTCACTACTCTATTTTCTAAGGTTTGAATTTCTTTACAGATTTATGATTTAGGTAGAAACTATGCTTTCTTTGTATGTTTTAGAAATTTGCCTTGTTTGAGCAAAAGATTGCTGGAGAAAAATTCAGGTTATAATTTTCTAGAAACATTAAACAAAATAAATTATTTGTTTTGTTTTGTTTTGTTTTTTGCATTTTGAGTTTAAAGACACTTTATATTTTTTAAGGTGAGGGATTTGACTTAAACTCCTTGGCCTCACAATTCATGCCCAGGATATTGTGTGACCTCAGAATTGATGTGTAAATATCATGAAGGAGAATATTTTGGCTACTTGGGGAGTGTGTTTTCTTGTCTATGGGCTTCAGATCTGTGTTCCCAAATGAGTGTGTATTTCAGTATGAGTATGTGTGAGTCTGGCTTGTTTTTCCCCTGCAGATGAACTCATTACCAACAAAGTCTGTAATGAAGAAAGGGTGGCTGCTTGTGCTTAAGAGAATTAAACTCCTGCTCCAACAGACTTCAGCATGAACCCTTCTACTTGTATAACATTCTCTCATATCTAGGTCCCTTTGCCCACTTATTTTCCTGACTGAAACCATAAGCACTCTCGGAACCAATTCTCAAACAAATTTTACTTTGAAATTTTTATTTGATCAGCAGTCTCAAGATCTGAAGGGGATTACATTTTTCCCCCTTTCTTGTCTCTCGAACTAGCATAAATAATCCTCTTTGTGATAATACCCTGTCTCCCAGAGCGCTTGTTTATCATAAGAGGACTCTTGTTTCCATGGGCTAATGCACGCAGAAGCTTGGCTGACTTTCTGATGCAAATGTCAGACAGGAACCATGTCTTTGCTTTTCCAGCCAAATTGCTTCATTTTTACAACACTATGCTTGATTTATAAGGGTTTTTGAAATATTGAAATTGCCCCCTATGCTAAAAGAAATGCAATGTGTAGGTATTTTAGCATAAAAACATTAATAAGAATAATTTATAGGGGAAATGGGTTGCAGGGTTTTGGAAAATATTCAACTCTTTGAGCAAAATATGGCAGTGTCAGTGAACAAAACTGACATTCTGGGAGGAAGTACATATATGGAGGGGTAACGGGAGCTATCCCAAGAGAATGTCATAATTTCCAAGTTTGGATTTAAATCACCTTTACAGAAATAGCAAAAACATAAAAATAAAAATAAAGAAAGAAAAGGAACAGAACATAAGAAATCGATTTAGTTTCATTTGGCTTAAGAGTACTTCTTTCTTCTAATGGACAAACTATCCAAGGGAAGTATCTACCATGTGCTTAGTCAAAAATAGTTTCTATTCTAGGTTGGCATTTCACTGGGGGCAACAGGCATGTCTACCTAGGTGGTGAGGAAGATTGAGAGAGAGGGTAATTAGTTGTACATATTCAACATGCCAGGAAAAGAAATCAACAGCTTGGATGTTGTTTTAAATTTCATTCCTTTAAGCATGAGAACTAAGTGTTAATGCTCATGCGTCTTTGCTCTGGATAGTAGAAATCAGGGAGTTAAAGTGGCAGGCATAATCAGAATGAGTAAATTTTGGTCCAAATATGCAATTAAGAGTCTGTGTTGAGAAAGAGAAAATAGAGTAAACTGGGATTGCTTTGAAAACATTTATGTAATATGTACTTTTAAAATACCAAAATAGTGACGGCATCCAATTATTAAGTGATTGTATTTTCTTCCTAAATACATTGCATTATTTCAACCACAGTTGGTATTTTGGAACTGTATGTTTGAAGATGGGAAGTGGGTTCTGCCAACCTGATTTGCATCCCCCTTCAAAGTTGTTTCCAGAATTGTTTTATGTAAGACCCCAGGGGTTTTATGATTTAAAGGTCAAAGGAAACCTTTCAAGATGCTTTAAACAGAGATGATGTTTAACAACAGGTTCGTGGCATAAAATTTAAAACAGAAGATTAAGGGAGAGTAAGAAAATAGTAAAGTGGAACAGAGCCAAGAAAACTGAAGTATAGAAAGAGGAAATGTTGATGAAAGGATATCCATAAGGGTATAAATCACTTTTGTGTAATGTCATTCATTTCTATTGTATCTTTTGGAGGGATTTGAACATCTACTATTTTGTACCTCTGTTCCGCACAATGCAGAGACTGAGTAGTTTACGTTCCAATGGCCATGACAAAGTGCTATGTGAGGATACCGACACAGGGGGTAACTGGGAGTCACTCTGAGAAAACGGTGGGCTCCACATCCCAATATAAAATACCGCTAAATGCTTCCGCTAGGGAAGTGACAATTATGTTTGGCTGAGACGAGGTAGATAAGGAAGAGTTAAGTAAGTAAAGGTAGGGAGCTTTGGACAGAGCCCAGAAAAGTATTCCAGGAACATTCTTTGATGTACAGTCGCCCACAAAGAAGGAAGAAATGGTACAAAGAGATACAAGTTTCTTGGATTCTTGGAGTGCAGTGAAGGGTCTCAGGCAGGAGGGGCGGGGCTAAATGGTTCCTCAGAAGCAGGGCTTTCTTTCATTACAGTGGAAACCATTATAGCCATCAGCATCACTAGGCTGTTCTATTCACTGTTTCACTAATACTTATTACATGCTCTACCACTTCGTGTGTTTTTTCCAATGAAAAATATTTTATAACTTTTTTGGAAAGAACAGTGCTTTGTTTATCCCTGTGTTCTCCACAGTAGCTTGAAAATTACATTGACTATTAGTTGTTACTATGATACTAGACTGTTATTCAATTGCCTTAATGTTATGCATCTGCATACTAAGCACAAAAATAAAATTAGGATGACAATTCAATTTGCAATGCCCTTACAAAGATTAAATTACTTATGAAAAATTTTATCAAAAGATGTGCAAGGTTTGCACATTGAAAAATATAGAACATCACTGAAAGAAATTCAAAATGACCTAGATAAATGGAAAGTCAGTTTATTCCCATGGATTAGGAAAAGAAAATAGGATAGACTCAAGAGTTTAAAAATAAACCCTGATACTCTTGGTCAATTGATTTTTTTGATGAGACTGTTAAGATAATCTAATGAGGGAAGCCAGTCCTTTCAACAAATGATTCTGGGACAACTGGATGTAGACATGTACAAAAATAAAGCTTTTAAGTGTTTTCTTTTATTTTATGTAAAATAAAATTTCATAACAAAATAAAGAGTGAATAGCAATAGTTCAAATACTGTGTATCGTTGTGGTCAAAGTATTACTCAGAGTCGAAGATATAGATCAAGAAGATTCCTACAAAAAAGCCCAAAACTTTCCTTTCAGTGCTCTAAGATGAACAAGTAGTACAGATGAAGTGAATTAGCCTATGCATTAAAATATTTTGGAACAAATATGTAATATCAGGAAGTATTTAAACTTCTCCCAACTTCCTATTTATCTCTCTTCTGTTTTGCTCTTTAGTCTTACATGTATGTATATATATATACCTTTTGCATTCTTCATGTTAGAGTGCTGTGTTTGAGCTTGTGTGTCTGACTTAGCATGATCAAGTCCGAGCTCCTCCTCATGCCGTATGCAATACCATTCACTCCTAGTGGGTCAGAAACTTAAGATATAGGGTTTCAAACTAGAAATGCTAAAAGAAAACACAAGAATAAATCTTTATAACCCAAGGTTAATTTTGGCAATGGTTTCTCAAAAATTTCATCCAAAGTAAACATACATAAATTGAACTTAATAAAACTTGACAAAACTTCTGCTTCAAAGAACACAATAACAAGATAAAAGGACACACTATTTTTCTTCATCAAAATAGCAGTGCCATTTAATTTACATATAGGGCAATATATTAACAACATATTTACAGATCTGACAAAAGTATCATGTATAGAATATATACATCATACATATGAATCATCTGTTCTATCATCTATCATCTTACAACTCAAGAAAAGTAAACCAATTGATAAAAGGACAATGGAATTTATGCAAATGAAGTAATAGGATATAATTTTTTTAATTGAGAGAAGGGGTCAACAACAGAAACACAGCCAGGATCCAGCAAAGTCATGGTGTGACCCTACCCGCTGTGTTGAAAGACAATGGCACACCCCTCCTCCCACTCCCAAGGTAGAAAAGCGTAGGATGAAGCTGTGTATCTTTCTGTACATTGAAAATTGGTCATCTTCTTTTGCAATGTTGCCGGTTATGGGGTGGATTCAATCTTTTCATGCCCTATACCTGGGCTCACCTTCTATCAGTAGTATGTGGCAAATGCGGCGGTATGACTGTTCTGAACCTAGGCCACAGTGGTCTTACAGTGTCAACTCCACCCCTTGGAACTGGGCAACAATCCTGTGGACAAGTCCGCTGGAGGACGAGGGAGCAGATGGAGTGAGCCCGGTTGGTCCACACGTGCCGGTGAGGCCTTCCAAGTCAGCAAGCTCCGCTGGCCTGGTGTGAGACAGCAAGGCTGCAAAGAGAAGTCAGCTGAGTCTGGCTTTTGATTTTGTTTACAATACTTACACTGAAGTCACTTACATTTCACAGTCTGGCCTCTTATATTTTCATGGTCGATCCCAAGCTGATGGACACTTCTCTAGAAGTCTCTGTTTTGGTTTAAAGCAACAATTTTTGCATTTGTTATGTACATTTAGCTTAGCTGAAATTTCATGATCTGTTTTTTTTCCAGTGGAAATTGCACTGTGTCCTTCTCTTGCTTTAGGAAGATGAGCAGTGAGCTCCAGCTGAAATGAAATCAAACGCACAGTCATGGCAGGGGTGGCTGCTCCAGCTCTTAGATCTCACACTCATGCATCTTCTCATGATGTACTTTGTTCAACTATTGAAAGGTGTCACTATGTGTACAGCGAGAGCACACAAATGTGAGGATTTTGATTATCATAAAATAAAAGTACAATTTTTGAAAAAAGAAAATACTCTTCCCTTTCATTCTGAAGTTGCTGGTCTAACAAGTTAGGGGTGTTTTTTATTTAGTGGTGGAAGGTGTCAACATGGACAGTGTAGCTAGGAACTCCCCCAATAAATTGATTTTGATCCTAAAACACATTGTTTAATTTTTATTTAAAATAACTCTGCCATTTAATTCATAGTACATCATAAGTAAACTCTAGAGAGTTACCACATTAAATATAAAGAATGAAAAATACATAAACATATTTTCACATGTACAATAGAAGAGAAGGGTTCTCTCATCATAAAGCAGTGAGTAAACCCACAAAAGGACATACTAGGTTTTCTGGTTTTTATCATTTTTGCCTGTGAAAAGATCATAAAATCAAAATGCAGCTAGAAAACTTGAATATTATATGCATGATACATCTGATATAAATTTAGTATCCTTTATATAGAAAAAGTTCACACAAGTGGAAAAGAAAAAAAGGTCTTTGTAAAAATTCATTAGTTTCATCATTTTCAAAAATCATGTAAAATAAAAAGGCAAACCAAATGATGTTTATTGTTATTCATCAGTAATTCAAAAAATAAATTTAAAACCTATTTTTATTGGATATTAATGCTAAGTTTTGTTTTATAAAACTTAAAAAGGTCAGGGTCCTTTTCCTTGGGGCGTTTTTAGTTTTGTGTGAGAAAAATAGTCAAATAGGTCCATTATGTGAGGTTGTGCAGGTCTGTAGTGCATGAAGTGCTCAGTCTGAGGACCAAGTAGGCTTCTGAAATCCACACAGTGCTCTATTATTCAAGCCATAAATTCTAGTATTAGCTACTTAGTAAAATTACACATCATAAATACTTTGCATTCATTGGCTCAGAATGCATGTGCACCTGAAAACAAAATTTATGGATGTAATAAGGTTATTACTAAGGAGAAATCTGTAGAGTTCTTTGAGAATAAAGTCTGCTTGATATTTAGGAAGAAGCTCTAGGAACAGGTCGTGAACTGAGCCCTGAAAAATAAACTGGAATTAGTGTCATGTATACATATGCACAGGCAACAGAAAATGTAATGTTCTAGCAGCAAAAGAGGTGTGGTGCATTCAGCAATTCTGGACAGTGTGTGAAGAGTGAGTCCTCAGGCTTGAGCCCAGGAGAGTAAGGAGGAAAGAGATAGAAAGGACTTGATATAACACATTAGGAGTTTGGCTGAGCATAATAGACCTGGCACGATTTCCAAGCAGAAAACTGATAAAGAGATTTGAGTTATAGGGAGATTAATGTAGCTATACTAAAAAGAATAGCTTGATAATGGTCTTGAGAAGGGATTAAACGTCTGGCAAGAATCTCAGTTCATCCGTGTCTGCTCTGCGGGCCGTTCTGAGGTCTTGCTCTACACACACTGCAGTTCTTTGCCACGGCCTCCTTCCCATTAGATGTTCCTTCCCCATCTTACTCATGCTCCTTAGGCATTGTCTAAGATGACAGCTTCTGTTGTCGATTTTTTTATGTTGTAAGTGAAGGAACATAGAAATCTTGAGTCTGACCCAAATCGTTGTTTTAACTGAAAATTTCTAGAAGAATCACAGATAGTTCAGACTGTGCTGGAGGATTGATTGGAAGTATGGAGCTGTGACTGCCAGCTCAGACTCAAAGGGTATGGGGATGGGGACACTCCCAGAGAAAAAAGGAAATTTTGAGTTAATTTTGACACATCTATACACTGCATTCAATAATGGGATGCCTAGTGCTATGGTCAAAATGTTTGTGACTGTCACTCTCCCAACAAGTGCTGAAACCTCATCAATAGTGTGATAATACTGAAGACAGTCTTTGGAGGAAGATTAGGTCATGAAGGCAGAGGCTCCTGAATGGGGTTAGCACAGTTGTGAGAGAAGCCAGAGAGAGCTGTGCTGTCTCTTTCAGCATCTGAGGACACAGGGAGAAGGCATCATCTCAACCAATGAGCAGCACCTTGCCAGACACTGAATTTTCTCGCACCTTGGTCTTGAACTTCCCATCCTTCAGAACTGTGAGAGATCCCTGTGGTTTATGAACCACCATGTTTATGGAATAGTTTTGTTATAGCCTGAGTGTTCTGGATTTCAAGGATAGGAGGAGGAAAATAGGAATAAGAGCAATATCAGGTGAATGGAGAATACAGTCATTCTATTTATTTATGAGAGCACAATAGTACAGACAATTTTAACACTATTTACATTTGACCCAGCAATTTTCCTTGCAGTACTCTGTGGAATTGATGTGCAGTGAGGAACTCAAGGTGCTGTAGTCTTGTACCTCTGCTCTGCCTTTTGTTTGTATTGTTTCTAAGTTTTTCTATATCTACTTTCCATGACCCAGCACCATCAATATGGTAGTAAGTTACCTAGGTTTTGCTTGCAGTTTTCGCTATTGAACTTATTGTTTTGGCTTTCCTTGTTGCCTGAGATATCTCCTCCTAAACATATTTCTACATCTGTATAGGACATTTCCTCATTTTTAGGATTTAACCCAGGCCTCAATTCTTATACAAGTATTTATATTTTAGGATGAGTTGAATATATTTTCTGAAGTAACTCTCCATTTCATTTCATATACCATTTACTTCTGGATATGATAAAGTCCTAGTTTTCAATAACTATTTGATTAGAGTATTCACATTTATTTTTATTGTTATTATTATTGTTATGGTAGAGTTTCAGTATGCAATCCGAGCTGGACTTGAAATCACTATGTAGGCAAGGCTAACCTGGAATACAATTCTATTGCCTCATTCACCCCAAGTACTAAGATTACAGGCATTCACCACCACATTAGGATTAAGAGTATTCATCCTTAAAAGATAGGGAGAATATCTTATTCATCTTTATAAACTCTAAGAATAACACAGTGTTTTAATATTTGTGGAGTGAGTTTAATAATAAGATGATTATAGTCACAAAAATATTCAAGTGGAGTGGGGTAAAGCTATTAATTGTTGCTTTTGTCAAAAATTGAAACATTAAGATATTTTAGAGCTAAAAATAATACAGAAATATATAATTTTTAATCAAATGGAGAAAAAAGTAGTAAGGTGAAAAAAGCAAATATTTATTTAAAAGATTGAAGCAAGAAAAATAATCATAGAATATAAAGGATAAATAAAAAGCAAAAGAAAATAATAAAATTAAATCCAAATATATCAGTAACAAAAAACAAATGCAATTTTCAGTTAGTTGAAAGTGATGCTAAAAAAAATAATGAAAAAATTGTGTGGGCTAAGGATTTAGCTCAGTGGCATAAGAGCTTCTCTGGAAAGCACAAGGGCATGAGTTCAATTCCTGGTAGCAAAGGAAAAAAAGTTAATGAAAGTGATGCTACAACATTGTGAAAATGGCCATACTATGAAAATTGTTGTACAGATTCAATGCAATTCCTGTTAAACTACCGTTAGCACACCTCACAGATCTAGAGAAAACATTCCTTAAATTCATCTGGAACCAGAAGAGATCCATAATAAAAAAGCAATCCTGGGCAACAAGGACAAGCCAGGTGGAATTACAATTCCTGGCCTGAAATTATACTACAAAGGTACTGTAATAAAATCAACATGGTACTGTCCAAAAAGAAGACCAGCAGAACGATGGAACCTACTGGAAGACACAGACACAACCGCAAACACAGTCAGCCACCTAATCTTTGATAAAGGGGCCAAACAAACTCACTGGGAGAATGATAGCCTCTTTAATAAATGGTGCTGGAAAGATTGGTTTGCCGCTTGCCAAAGACTAAAAATAGACCCAAGTCTATCACCATGCATGAAACTCAAGCGAAAATGGATCACAGATCTCAATATTAAAAGAGAAGCACTAAATCTTTTGGAAGAGTAAATAGGTAAAATCCTTGAAGACATCGGGGTAGACAGAGAGTTCATGAACAAAAACCAAACTGCCCATGAAATACTTCAAAGAGGTAACAACTGGGGTCTCATCCTACTGAAAAGTTTCCGCACATCTAAAGAAATCACCAGCAGAATAAAAACAAAACCCACAAATTGGGAAAAAATTTAGCTGACTGTCCTTCAGACAAAGGTCTTCTATCAAAAACATATAAAGAGTTAAAAAACATCAGTCCCTCCAAATTCAAAGACCCAATCAAAAATAGGAATCTGAGATGAAACACAATTCTCAGATAAAAGAAATACAAATGACAAATAAATACACGAAAAAATGTTCAACATCATTATTCATTCAAGAAATGCAAATTAAAACAACATTGAGATTTCACTTCCCTTAGTAAGAATGGCTATCATTAAGAAATCCACCAATAACAAATTCTGGTGAGGCTGTGGAGAAATAGAAACTCTTCTCTGCTGCTGGTGCCAATGCAGACTGGTGAAACCACTGTGGAAATCTGTTTGGAGATTCCTCAGCAAACTAGATCTAAAGGTCCCATTCAACCCAGCTATTCCCCCTCTGAGTATTTTCCCAGAAGATCTGAAAACATCATATCACAGTGATATATGTGCACCTATGTTCATAGTGGCACAATTTGTAATTGCTAAACTGTGGAAGCCACCCAAATGTCCATCCTCTGAGGACTGGATAAAAAAATTGTGGCACTTTTACGTAATGGAATATTACTCAGCTATAAAGAAAGACAAAGTCAAGGCTTTTATACGTAAATGGTCACAACTAGAGACCATATTCATAAGTGAAATAAATCAGACCTGCATGTGTAAGCAACATATTGTCTCTCTAGTGTATGGACCTAAAAGAGTTAATAAAAACTAGGAGGTATGATAGACATTGTGAAATGAAAGAAAAATGATTAAAAGTAAGTGGTAACTGGGATGTGGGAAAGAAGGGGAAAATATGTGCATATGTACAGGATAGCTAACAGTTGTACTACTGTCTTCTATTGATTTACTCAACGGAACTGTTAATGATTACTTGTTTGATCATTATTGCATGTCTCTATTTGTTTTCCTGGGAAACCACTTTGAATATATCAATATGTAATACAACAACCATTGTTAACTTCCTACCACTTTGTAACCCTGTATTGTTTGTATTGTTCTTATGCTATTTTGTAAATGGATATCTATTTGTTAATATGTTTTCTTTCTTTATTCTTAAGATTAGAAAAAGAAAGTGATGTTAAGTATTCTAAGCAGAAAAAAGTCCAAAATGTGTACAAAAGGTAACTAAAAGTTAAAATGGAAACATGAAACTAAAAGAATTGAACATGACAAGTAGCAAATATTTTTAATACTATAAATAGTTCAACACTTACAGCTTAACATTATTTGTAATTCTGTACACAAAAAAGACAACATGCCATGGAAACAAATGGACAAATTGTAATGAAATAATAAACCCATACTAAAGAATAAAAATAACATATTAACCTTGGATATGTATAGGAACTTGGGTAAATCAGAAAATTATGAAGTCAAATTTTTATCCTATGTCCTATGTAAAAATATTATCATATTTGTGAAAAGTTAAAAGCATGATCTAGCCAATTCATTCTTCATAGCAACCTAAACATATGGAAATTAGTATAAAGAAAGGAAAAAGAATGATAAGCACAGAATTCACGCCAGATGTTAGTTCTTGCAAGGAGAACATAAGTGATCAAGCACACAAAGGACTTCAAATATTGTGGTAGCTTTTTACTGTGCTAGGTCGGTTTGAAGGTAGTCCCTTCAGTGTCATTGTTTACGTGAACTTATAGGCTTATATGTAGAAGTCATCTACATAGTGGTATGTAGTATATATTACACATAGTATTCAATATATAGTATTTCTCAGCTGTATGCCACATGTGTGATATTTTAAGATTAAAACTAAATATAGTGCTTGCTTTGGCAGCACATATACTGAAATTGGAACTATAAGAGAGGATTAGAATGGCCTCTGTGCAAGAATGATGCATGGATTTGTGAAGCAGTCCGTATTTTAAAAAAAATACAAAATCTAAATGAACATTTTAATTTAAAAATGTTCAAAAATATATATATATATTAGAAATTTTACAACATATTTCAGAAAGCTGCACTGGTGATTTATGTGGTTGTGTTCTGTTGCATGCTTTCTATATTTCTAAATTTTCCAGATCCGGTAAAATAATATTAGTTTTATATTTTAAAATGATCAATTCTAATAAATAGTGAAATATTTAAGGACAGACACCAGAAAGGGATCAAGTGTGTTTTGCTCTCTAGGCTCTTGGTTATTCACCACTTACTCGTTTTCCTTAGCTTCCCTGGAAATGTGAGAGTGATAATTTGTTAGTATTTATGTAAAGATACCTTCTGTTTCCCACATGACAGGAGGACTGGGTGCATTGTAGGTACACAAAGGAAACCATTCTCTAGATTTCCTTGCATGCAGATGAGTCTTATAAATGAGCACATCTTTTGAGAGAGCTCCTAAAGTTGTGATAAGAGATAGCAATGATTTCACCAAAGAAGGATTTTATGACGCAGAGATTCTGACCCAACAGCTACCCAATGTGGCTGTTTCTCTCTCTTACTATTCCTGCTATCTACGGGGGTTGTAAAAGTAGCTTCTATACACAATTAAGGACTTTTACATGTACTGCTGCTAGTATTTTCCATCAGGAGAAATATACAGTTGTGCTTTGATGAAAAATGGGCTTTCTGTCCCACATTCTTGGAAGAGATAGGAATGAGATGTCACATCCAGCTTTTGGCTTGCTAGGAGACAAATTATTAGCACATGTTTATAATTAAAGGCTTCAGATTTCTCCTTGGTGAAAAATATAATAGTCCTCTTCTGAACTTCTAATGGTGTTTTGAAATAATTACTGATGGAGTTGATCCCTATCACATTGTATCAAGAACTTAAAGATTTGAGTAATATTTTCCTTTTCTTGAGTTTTCATCCTAGGCAAGAATGTGAACAGGTGATAGGTATAACTAATGCTCTCCATTACAGCTTTGCATGCGAGTCTTTCCTTGATCCTCTCCTGCTCATTTCATATATTTAAAACTTTGTGGAGGGAAAGTGATTTTAATCATTTATAATTTAAGTAATTTGAAATTAATTAATTTTATTTCTGACTATACCCCACCTTTGTTTCATTCCTTCTTTTCCTTGCTTTCTTCCTTCCTTCTTTCCAACTTTTATTTCTCTGTCCTTCCCTACATCCTTCCTTTCTTTCGCTAAAATCAAATAGATGCACACACTCTTGAGATATCTGAGTCTCCCGGAACTTATAACATCATAGCAAAATCTGAAATTAGATATTTTGGTTGTTGCAGCTTGGGAATTATCCCGGAGCTGAAGACTAGTTTAATTTCTAGTCAGTGTCTTTACATGATGTAAGGAAGAGTCAAAGTTGATATATTTAAGGCTTTGTACTTTAAGACAGCATTGAGAACATGTGTTAATTCCTTAGTTTTACTTCTGATTTGAAGCACAAACAGAGGAATAAATATCACGGTCACATCATCTTTATCTTCTGTTAGACATTTTTTGAAAAGATAAAGTTATAAATGAGAAGAAATAAGAAAATAGCCTAGAGAGCTAATTATTTCAAAAAGAGATTTGCAAGTGGCTGACTTCTGTAGGATTCAATTGCACGCAATTTAAAAGAAAAGATTTAATGAGTGTGGGTCATTGACTAGAACTCACATATCTTAAGACTGTCATTGTAATCCAGGGTATTTGGTTGAAATTACAATCCAGCATATACATTGAGTATTCATTTGTTGCCAGCTGTGATTACTATCTTATGTGACTTCAGAAGTTCACCAGAGTGGTTTTGGATCAGGTGACTGTGCTTTTACTAAAATTTATGACATGAACATAGATTTCTCAAAAAGGAGTGTGATGATTCACCTTAGTTGTGTCACCTTGATTGGCTTGGTGTCCACCCAAAGGATCAGTAAAATGTGCTTCTGGATATGTCTGAGTGGGTCATGAAGATGTGACCTTGAGTGTTATGTATGATCCTCGGGCCCTTCCTCTCTAGCACTGTTCCCACACTTTACTTCCTGGTCACCATGAACTAAGTATCTTTACTCCTCCATACTCTTTTGCCCTGATATTTCTGCCTTCGCACCAGCTGACCTTGAACTGAGTTTCTTGAAACTGTGAGCTGAATCAGACCTGTCCTCCTTAAATTGTGTAAGCTAGTGTGTCTCACAAAAGAGAGAGCTGACCTATACAGGAAGCAAACCACTGCTCTAGGACCCAAAAGCAGTGTGTTCATTGCTATGGAGGTCATTCTCTTTCCCTAAGAAAAACAGTTTTAAACAAATCTTACAATAAAGTGAATTACTTTAAAGCTAATTAAAATTTATATACACCTACATTTTCTGTACATACTTATGTATTTGCATGTGTACTCATATACATACAAAATCATGAGGTCTATCATAATGAGTTGTATGCCTAAGACTTTGAAAAAGTGTTGAATGAGACCCTTCTAGTCTATTTAATACGCTGTGAGTACAGAAAGGAAATAAGTTTGCCCAGCTGCATCAGTATGTCACTTTGGTTGACAGACTGGGAACAATACTTTCAATCTAGAAGAATCACTCAGATTTATGCATCATCTTTTCCTTAACTTGACAAAAAACTTTAGGAGTGATCTCTGCATCTCCAACATGAGTGGATTTTCTGTTGTGTTTCCTTAGAGCAGCAAAGGTATACCAATACTCCAGGTACATTTGACTTTGAAAGCAAGTAGGTCAAAATAATCACCTTGATAATTAAAGGTAGAGATAGCAGACCTTTGTATCTAGAAGGCACATTGCTGATAATAAACTTGAAGATAAGTCATGTGTAAAGGCAATTGTGGAAACTGTCACAGGCACTTGCTTTCAGTGGCTACCTGTGGCTTGGGATACTGTAGTAAGCTTGGTTTGTTTACTGCATTATAATAATGCATGCTGAACATTCTGTGTGAACCGGTAAAATGAGCTCAACTCTTGTAAGTTCTTGGCAGTCTCAGTTGAAGCATGCAAACAAATAAAAGTTACCTATTGTTTCCACTTGAATACTCACCTTCCCTGATAGTAAAAATAGAAGCTTTATTTGCACGTTTCACTCTTTTCCATGCACTGCCAAATTATAAAACTCTCCCCCAATATACACTTGACGTGAACTGAACAGTAAAGCAGAGCTAGGGTTCAAGCTGAGAACCAGGTTTAGTAATATGGCAAATATATAATCTTTGAATCTTACCTGAATGGTTCATGGAACTCAAATTCTGATTTGAACTTGAAGACGGAATAGTGGCCCCCCCAAATGTCCGCATCATCATTCTCTAAACCTGTGAATATGTTACTGTGATTGCTAATCCTGATATGTCAACTTTATTGGATTGAAAAGATGCCTCTCAGATTAGGAGAGTGCACTGCTGGGTGTGCAGGCAGGTGGTAGAGGAGTTGCCTTGGATGTTACATCTGATCTCTTGCCGATTCCGTTCTGGCATTGTACCCTGTTTTGCTTCCTGAGAGCTGTGAACTGAGCCATTCTGCCCCACCATGCTATTGTGGTATGACGCTTTTGCCTGGGGCCTGGGAACCTGGACTGAACCTACCGAAACTGTGATCCAAAGTAAACCTTTAAATTGTTGGTGTGTGATATTGTGTCGAGCAATGGAAAACTAACAATTATAGTTTCTTTGTTTGGTCAAAGTAAATTTGTTTTGCAGTCCTAAAATTTACCAGAATTTTTCTGCCTCAGCCTCCTCAGTAATGGGTTTACAGGCATGCCTGGTTCTTGCAGTTTTTATTAAATTGGGGATTTTGAGTTATGGAGATTATCCTGGACTACAGGAGTGAGTTCAGTGTAATCATTAAGCGTTCCCAAAAGAGAGAGACTGAGGAAGTTTTGACCATGGAAGAAGAAAAGGAGATGATAAAACAAAGGTTGCAGTGATGTAATTTAAGAGGGAAAAAGGGCTGGCAAGGCAAGTGGGGCAGGCTCAGAAGCTGCAACAAAGCAAGATCATAGATTCTCCTGAGAGATCTGAAAGGGACAGTGATTGGCCAACATTCTCACTTTAGATTTCTCTCCTTGAGCACTGCAAGATACGAAATTTGTGTTGTGGGGAGTCAATTAAGTTGTGATCATCTGTCATAGCTGCAACAAGAAAGTACGATGTCACTGCTTTAAAAAACAGCTGAAATTACAATGCTTTGGTTGTTTTCCTTCTTCTCAAGAAAATACTGGTTTAGCAAATGATAGGAGTGAGAATTGACAGCTTTTAGAGAAGACAAATAGAGCACTTTAACCTCATAATGGTTGTGGCATTTCTGAGCTGAGGAAATATAGTAAAGAAGGTGGTGGAGGAGTGGGCGCCTCCCACTTGCTCAAAATGAAATCCTTGGTTATTCAACATGGAGTGGTCTTAACCAACGAGATAGCCAAAACTTCCCTTTAACGAAAGCAACTGATCTCTTAAGCTGCTATTAATCAATGATGCTGGTGATGACACTGGGTTATTTTTTAATGTCGCTCGCAGTCTTCACATTCTCCACATCTCGGATCTTTCCCTCACTCATAAACACTGCCTAATGCACCAGAACATTGTATGAAGTTGCTGTCTGGCTCTCAATACAGTATTAAAATAAAAGCATCATCAGAAAGGGAAAAAAGGGATTATAGTAGAAATAAAGGCCTTTTATAAATTGCTTTCTAAGAGCTAGGCATCATTGCAGGAAAATAAAGGACAATTTTCACTGGAGTTTAACTTTCTTCTTTTTGTGCTTTTCAAAGTCCTTCCTTTGGACATTAACAGTATAAGCAAATGATAAATATTTTGTACAAATTTACACATTAAAATCATAATCACTTAAAAATTTGAGGCTAACCCAAGACATTTCACTACACAGAGCATGATTTTAAAGTTTGCATTTGTAATGATTATTAACAGAACAAATACATCATAGATTTCCGCTCTGGTGCTCATACAACTAAATTTTATTTTTTCATAAATTTGTACCAATATGTATACAAATTCCCATTAGGAAAAAGAAATAAGTATCTGTGAGTGAAATCTATGCTTTCAATATAACACTACTTCATAAAACATAAGGCAGCAATTCCTGGAAGGTATTTTGTTTAGAATTTCAAGGAGCATAAGATAGAGATGAGATTGTAACTCATGTTTTTTTGATATATAGGAGATATTCTGAAAATGAGTATCAAAAGGGGAAAGAGAATGTTCAGCTGAAATTTATCCTGATGGAATTAATGTGAAAGGATGATATTTGGAGTTTTATGGGGTTACTGTATATCCTTGTTCTGTATATTCGTATGTGTAACAACTGGTAGCTGATCATTTTTTGTCACGGAGAGATTCGTTCACTCAAACTTCCTTTTCACAGCCCCCTAGTAAAAGAAAAGTAATTGTTATGGTTGATACATTGTGTCAACTTGGGGAGTCTAGAGGTTTAGCTGAGTGAGTCAGCAGGAAGCCAGTGTGCTTAGTCTGTACACTTCTTGAGCCTGTGGAGGAGGGCATGGAGACTGTGTGAGAGGTTCATGACCCTTGGGTGGGTATAGCTTGTTTACAATGTAAGGGAAAGAAAGAGGCTGCTTGCAGCCATTCCTCCTTTTTGCTCGTGGTTTTCGCTGTGCTCTGCTGCCATGAAGTTTGCCCTCTGCCATGTGCCACTCTGCCTCTGAAGCAGCCAAATATGGTCTGAAACCTCCACAAACTGTAAGCTAAATAAACCTTTCCTTTCTTCATTTTGGGTGTTGGGTATTTTGTCTCAGCAATGAAAGAAAAGTAACTAAGACAGAATTTGGTACCTAGAGTGGGGTCGTTGCTGTGACTATACCTGACCATGTGGTTCAAGAGCCTTTGGAAATTGCTTGTGGGAAGAGTTTGGAAAGGTTTGGAGATGTCTGTTCAGAGCTCAGAAGACCAGAGGGCTGATGGAAACCCTGTCGGTAAAGACCAGGTTCAGGAGATTTCTGTTGGGAAGAAGGACTTCATTGGTTGTTGGACTCCAGGTGATGTATATTATGGCTTGGCAGAAAGTTTGTCTGCATTTTACTCATATCCAGAGACTTTGTCTAAGACTGAGATTAAGGGTGGCAGCGAACTGATTAATCTGGCAAAAGAAATTTCAAGGCAGTTGAATGTTGGGGCAGTGGCATGGCTATTGTTGGGGGCTTTTAGACAGATTTATATTGACAATCAAGAGCAAAGAGCCCAGCAGGGTGATTTAAAATGTCGTGAGTTTGGCCAGAAAGGAAGTTGCAGTGAAACTGTGGATTGCAAAGATAAGGCTGAGGAACTCTCTATTGCTTAGAAGGAAGCTAAAGAGTGTCATGTTCCAGAATGGCAGCAGCGGCCGCACCAGGTTCCAGAATGGAGGTGGCATAGAGATTTTGCTCCTTAGAATTGAATTCAGTGTGCCTAGCGATCTAGGCACTCGACCCCATGGCCAAGAGAGAGGAAAGTTTGGCTATTGCTCCAGGTGGCAGCAGGCCTTGGCATCATCCACGTGGCCCTGGCTTTAGGTGCAAGGAAAATGCAAGAGTTCTGGGATTTAAAGAGGCTTCCACCCAGATTTCAGAAGGCCTGGGAGGCCAGGCAGTGTGCCCCTGAGAGGGCAGTGTGTGAAGCTGTGAGTGTGAAGCAAAAGGTGCCCTGAAGACCTCAAAAGTTTAGAAAAGCCAGGAACGTGGATCATCTGGGGAAAGCTGCAAGGAGGGAGCAAAGCAGGCCTAGGAGAGAAGCCATGAGAACTGTGACCACCAGAAGTGCCATGGGGGTGGACTCATGCAAGCCCTTTGGAGCTCACAATGTGCCACAAGTTGCTTCAGATGCTCGATGTGGAATTATAGAACACAATGTTAGCCCTGCTGGATGTTGGACTTGCTTTACTATCAATGCTCTGTATCCCCCTGTGTGTACCTTGTGGAATGGTGATGTTTATTTTGTGCCTTTAAATGTGGGAAGTGTTTAACTTTCACTGTATGGGGGCAAAATGTTATGGTTCTAACATAAGCATGTCTTTGTATCTGGAAACTGGTTTAAGGAAATGTGTCTGATTGCCAAGTTGACAAGGGGTGGAATGTTATGGTTGATACATTGTATCAACTTGGGAAGTCTAGAGGTTTGGCTGAGTGAGTCAGCAGGAAGCCAGGTTGCTTACTTTGTGTACATCCTGAGCCTGTGGAAGAGGAGGGCATGGAGATTGTGTGAGATGTTCATGACCCCTGGGTAGGGGTAGCTTCTATACAATGTAAGGGAAAGAAAGAGATTGCTTGCAGCCATTCCTCCTTTTTGCTTGTGGTTTTTGCTGTGCTCTGCTGCCATGAAGTTTGCCCTCTGCCATGTGCCACTCTGCCTCTGAAGCAGCCAAATATGGTCTGAAACCTCCACAAACTGTAAGCTAAATAAACCTTTCCTTTCTTCATTTTGGGTGTTGGGTATTTTGTCTCAGCAAAGAAAGAAAAGTAAGCAAGACAGAATTATAGGAGATATTCTGAAAATGAGTATCAAAAGGGGAAAGAGAATGTTCAGTTGAAATTTATCCTGATGGAATTAATGCAAAAGGATGATATTTGGAGTTTTATGGGGTTACTGTGTATCCTTGTTCTGTGCATTCGTATGTGTAACAACTGGTAGCTGGTCAGTTTTTTTCAGCAGAGAGATTCATCCATTCAAACTTCTTTTTCATAGCCCCCTAGTAAAAGAAAAGTAATTAAAATAGATGTGCATCAAATGAACATAAATCGATTATCACAGTTTTACTCTAATCTTTATGTAATAGGAAAAGGTAAGTTCTGTGTACATTATATTTACTATTCGATGTCTGACATTTTCTGGGAGAAAATTCATGTAACTATGGTGTTACAAAGACTCCAGTGATTACTTTAGACTATAGAGCATTACTGTTGTTATTTTTAAAATTCTCTTTAAAATTAAAAAAGCATACTAAAAATGAAAATAAAATAGCATACTATAGATTTTAAAATGTTAGGAAATATTTAAAATGTGCTATATAGCAGATTTACCTCTAAGAGCTTTTGTTTGTTTTTTTATAATATATGACAACAGCACATTCAATTTACTTATGAGTTTAGAACTATTATGTGCTTCATTATACAGATGAACAAGTTAAGTCACAGAGATAAAGTTATTTATGCCAAATAACTCAAATAATAAAGTTTCTAATTGGGATTCAAATCCAAGTATCCCGAATCCAGAGCCTTATATACTAAAATATATGCTAAAATTTGTTTATCATTTTAAGAAAAGTTTAATGCAGCATCATAAGATGTTAAAAACAAAAGGGGAAAGTACAAGAGCATAAAAGAAATTTCTGAGAGCTAAGTCATGATGTGATTCCTCAGCACAACAAAGCCGCAGAAGACTGAGAAGCAGTACAAATGGAAAATGCTCATTGAGGGACCACCCTCGTGGCATTTCAGCACAGGAGAAATATAAAAATATGTTTCTGAAAATAGTCAGTGACAAACAACAATCTGGTTACTTACAAAAACTGAAAATTAGAATGCCATCTGATTTTGTATCATCAAAATTGATTGTGAGAGTGGAAAAAATTCAGTTATTCCAAGTTCTAAAGGAAAATGCTTTTTCTTGCCAAGATCCCAAGGGCAGCTGTGACATGGGCACATACCTGGATGTGCACAGGCTCAGAGTGCACCACTCACCTCCTAATGGGATGTTTTGGAATGTACTTCAGCAAATTTAAGATGAAATGCAAGAAAGATGAAGCAGTGGGATTCAGAAAACAAAACGCAAAACCTGAGTAAAGTTTAAAAGCACAGCCGTGAACTGTTCAGTTGGCTTAGGAACAAACATTTGTTAGCTGAACTACACTTACAAAAATAAAAAGTAATAAATTTCAAATGCATTTATGGGAAAAGCAATGATGAATTGAGTATGGGAAAACAGAAAGCATTATCTTTCCTAGTGCACATCCTAAAGATCAGGACATGTCTTAGTTACTTTTCTCTTATTGCTGTGACAAAACACCTGATGCCTAGAATTAAGGAAGGAAAGGTTTATTTAGCTCACAGTTTGTGGAGATTTCAGTCCGTAGTCAGCTGGCTCCAAGGCAGAGTGGCACATGGCGGAGGGCAACAGCTTATGGTGGCAGAAAACAGCAGAAACAGCAAAAGCAAAAAGGGAGGAGCAGCAGAGAGAAAGCCCTTTCTTTCCCTTATATTTTACGCAAACTACCTGCTCCTGGGTAGGTATAGCCCTCAAACCCGTAATCCCAGGACTCATACCCATAATCCCAGCACTGGACCATGAATCAATAATGAACTCTAGAAGCTGGCCCCATGACTGCATGAAGCTTTGCGGAAACATCTAGACACAAACCATAATAGGAAGTAATATTTTGATTTGATAGGTTATGAATTTATTGTCTATATAGATAATGAACAAGGTAACTGAGAAGAAATTTTCATGGTTTGGTAAAAAGGGGCAAGGTAAGAAAGTCACAAAGGAAAATAATGTCATAATAGTCATATTTTTTTAAGGTAGACAAAATTGTACTGTGGTAAAAGTCAAACCTAGACTTGTAAATGCTTAATGTATGGTATGAAGATAACTCACAGGATTATTAAAAACAACGAAATAGCAAATAAAACCAAACAAAATTACAGATAAATAGAAGCCAACATATTAATCAGGTATCAGTTCGTGGTTGGGAAAATCAATTCATTATCTTCTACTCTTTTACGTTGTTTAATTTATATTTAGTTTATTTTAAAAAAATCACATCTTTGATGGAAGAGTTTTTGGAAAATAATAGAATTATATAGCTGTGTAATGCGTTAGTGGTGGCAAAAGAAATCTAACTTCATGTTCAAAAATATTGGTGAATGATATAGTCAGAGAAAGTCTCCATAGAAAGTGCAGAACTTGGAATGGTATGGTGAGACTTATAGCTTAGAATAAAAGTTTAATGTTTGCATGGATGATGAGTCAAAGAGGTAAAACATTTGAGACAAGAATTCAAGAAGGAGATTATTTTGACCATCTCTGTAAGCTTCACGGTAGCTCGAACTCAGGGGAAACAGTGGATTTGAATGGAGGGATGAAGAGGCCAATGAAGAACAGGACAGGTTTGCGTAACACTAAGGAAAAGGGAGCATTTATGGTGATGGTTTGATATTTCACCGAAAGACTGGATGAATGGTGGTGTCCCCTACAAGAGGAAGTAGTATATCAAGAGAAGTAGTTTTTAGAAAAACAAAAAATGATTTCAATATTTGGAAATATTGAATATGAAAGCATCAGTCTACTTGCTTTGCTATATCAAAATGTCATGAACTGGGTAGCTGAAAAATAACAGAAACTTATTCTTCACAGTTTTGGTGGCTGGGGAGTCCAAGAATAAGTCACCATCAAATTTATTGTCTGGGAAAGATCATCTCTTGGTTTTTAGAAATAGTACATGCTTGTAGTGTCCTACATGGGAGAAAAGGATAACTTTGGGTTCTTCTTCTTGTAAAGTGTTAATCTTGTTAAAAGGGGAAAAAACATTAGGATCCAGTCATCTCACAGCTCAACTCAAATACTTTCAACTTGTTGGTTAGAATTCCAGTCTATGAATTTTACGGGAACACAAGCATTCACACCTCATGGGCCTGTTCCCTGAGGCAGTGCTTGGAAACCCAACACCAAGGCATCAAGCAGTGAGTTGGAGATATCAATTTGTTGAAAACTTTCAAGTAGTTTACTGTTTTCAAGATAATATCCTGAAGGTGGGAACTACTGCGCTAATCAGGGACTTACAATTTGATTCTGTGTGTTTTTGACAGCAATAGAAAGGAACAAAAATAATACAATGGTATCGAAGATATTTTGAGATTCTGAACGGTTTTTTATAAGTCCTGATTGAAATTAGTCTGACATTGATAATATCGTTAGGTACTTATTTGAGTTGTAGTGTATATGAAAAATCTATGTGCACAGTAATCAGCTCCTTCCATATTTGACATTTTACAAAAACCAGAGAAGATATTAAATGCTTTCCTGAGACTGAAGTTTCCACTCTGTGTAGTCTCTGATATGTTACCCCTTGTTTTCATACCTCATTTAGTAATGCCCAATATGCTCCTGACTTTAAGCAAATAGGTGGCATTATTTATATTTAGTTCATTTGTTACAATATTAATGTTAACAAAAATATATCTTATGAAAGCTCATTGAGGTGAGAGGAAATATGCTGTGAGATTCTGGGGGATCTTTCAAAAATGATCCATATGTGCTGGGTAGATAAATGAAATTTTGGTCTAAGAAAATTTTTGTGGTTTAGGTTGATGAGATCTTGCTCAGTGGAGAGCATGAGTGTACCCTGATTGCCCAAAATGTTGCTAATTTTTGGCTGGCTTTTAATCCATTCCTCCCTGGTTTGGCTTGGAAATCTGTCTTCTCTAAATATTTGGGAAGTAACCCAAAATGAAATTCCTTTATCAAATCCTATGTATATCATTTCCCTAGGGAAGATGCCAAAATTGACAACTTATGCCAGAGAGGAAAACCTCAAAACCTCTTCAAATGTAAATATGATCATTTTTCCCAAATATCTTTGAAAGCAGAGATACGGGGTTTGCATGGTTTGCTTCACACTGCTCAGATTGAAATTTGATTTATCTTACTTTTCATTAAATACCAGGCAGAGAATAATCTAGGCTTTTCCTAGAACTCACAGTAATCTGTTTCCAGCCTTGTCCTGTGAATATAAAAGTATTTCAAATGCTTAAAAAATAATCTTATATTTGTAATTCAGCCATAGTACATACGATCACAGTATAGTTGAGTTAAATTATATTGGTTATCTTCCAGATAAACAATCTGTACTGTGACAGAGAAAATTTTAAGTTTGCAAAGTAGAAGATTAAAAAGGAGCAAGTTCCAGAGTCTATTTAAAGTCCACATTTTGGTAAACTACTTTCAACTTAATGTTTATTGGCTTATATGGAGTGACCTATATTAAACTGGTGTAAGGCTTTATTTGTGGGGATAATCTTGTTATTTAGTGACACAGTTTAATAGTTTAGCTTGTGTGATAATCCACATTTTAGTGCAATGAGTTAATTTAAAATTATATATTACTGTTTTCACTCAATATTATATCAACTTTGAGAACTTTATGTAATATGAAAATTGCTCCTCTGTGTGGCGAACTGGGTTAGATGATGTTTGCTCATACATAATATGTGTGTTTCCATTTTCCTAGGCACACTATGAAGCCTGTTTAATGAGGTCTGAGACCAGAAGAGTTAACAGGGAATTTAGTCTTACGTTACATTAAATCAGAATAAGTCAGAAATTTTAGTGCTTTCAGGAAATGTGAAAATATGCAACTTTTGAGCTGGGTTAGCCTATTATTCACAATTATAATTTATTGTTGAATATTTTGGCAAAATTTACTTTTTCTCGATAAACGTGCATGCTGCTAAAAGATATACAATACAGTAAGATTTGGAGTTGTTCTATGTTTATAGTAAAAATGACATTCCTGTGGCTAAGAGAATGCTTCTTATTTCCCTTGATTTTTAGTTAAATTCTGTATGTGGGTAGTAGTTATAGTTATAAATATCATATTTGGCATGACTGTGGTTGGCATGCTTTTTAAAATAACCCCAAATCCCCTTACAAAATAAATATGTTTACAAAGATAAGCATATCAGAATTATCCGCACAACATATCTGCAATGATGTTATACAATTAAATTATCCCCATGTGCTTGGGTCAAACCAATAACAGCATTAAGAATTATAAGGTTTCAATAACCCTGCAAAAGAAAGCAAACACAGGAAGTATATAATCTTCAAATGGCCCTGAGAACTAAAGTATCCAAATATCATCTCTTCTGTTGTAGGAATTTGTTGGGCAAATCTTAGTTGGGCAGTCCAACTAAGTCAAGATCTACAAAACTTTATTTAGCACATAGGTTAGTAGTGACTATGGAAATTTTAGACAACCTTAAGGTAGCTTGGACCTTATGAATTCATACAGTTAAATAACTTGGAACTCACTTTTGAGATTAAACATCACACTCAGGTAAAAAGGTTGATAATAAAATCAACTCTAAGAAAATCATGGATAATTGTACAAAGGACTGTGGTCATTTAGTTAAAAATCACCAAGGGAAACAGGGTCAGGTTATATTTTTTTCAAAACATGTCAGGTTATATTTTTGAATCTTATAGCAGGGGTGAACATCCCTAGGACAAAAATATAAATCTAAAATCCACCAAATATGAAAACTTTAAGCAATTGAGAGATTGAAACAGGAGGACTGCCATGAGTTCAAGATCAGTTTGGCCTTCAGGGTGAATTTAAGCCCATCCTGAACTATATAGTGAGACACTGCCTCAGATGAAACAAAATAAAAGTCCTTCAGGCATTCTCACATGAAAGATGAAGTCACTTATAAAAAAGACTAGTAGACTGTTGACTTAGTGACTTTTCTCATTGCTGAGACAAATCCAAGACCCAAAAGAGGTTCTACCTAACAAAGTTGTTTAATGTAGAAAACAAATAGACCTCATTCAAAAAGGAAAAAAGTGAAAGGAATACGACGGAAGTAAATTGGTGCAAAGATAATTATTAAAATAAATTGGAGCAGATTGGAGCTGGAGGTGTAGCTCAGTGTACCTAAAGTATGTGCATAGCATTCACAAGATCCTGGCTTCCTTTCTCAGCACAGCAGTCTAGCAAAATGCGTATTTGCTTAAGACTAAAAACATTCCAGTGTGAGTGAGAATAACAACAAAAGAGAACAGGGGACAGGGAATAAAAGAGAAAGCGGAGGGCTGGGGATATAGCTCAGTGGAATAAGTGCCTGCCTAGCAAGCGCAGGGTCCTGAGTTCGATCCCCAGTACCGCAAAAAAAAAAAAAAAAAAAAAAAGAGAGAAAGCGGTAACATGACACTTTTGAAAGGTAAGCATAGATGCTGTAGGAGAATGAAGTCAGCACGCTGGCACAAGAGCAGAATAGAAGCAGTAGCCTTCACCCTCTTCACACACACGCGTGCAGAAACGGTGATCAGACAGTGAGCCACTTATGCGAATAGTACCGGGAGGGCACATGTGTCAGTTAAGCATCTACAGCTACCCAGGAGAGCACACATGGAAACTACTTGTTCAGAAAGGAAGATAGGAGAACCTGAGACATCTGGAGAATGCCAGGAGCATGACAGTGTCTTCTGTCTTAAACACACAGTGGCACTGTTGTGGCTTCAGCATTCTGCTGTATGGAGGACCACGGCAGCCTTTGTCCTGAGGACCTCAGTAGGCCAGGTAGCAATTTTGGACTTTCTATATCTTTCATAACAGAGCTACTAGCGGTCCCTAAGAGTGGGCTCCCATCTCCAGGGGCCTGCTAGGAAGAGGACATGGCAGCTTTTTCTACCGAGACAGCCAATGATAGCTACCATATCTCTACTGTAAGGCGCACTTTGGGTATGACTTTCTTAATACCCAACCTATCTGCCAGCAGAAGAATGTTCTCAGCTCAGTACTGGTGCTCTCAGCAAACACAGGATGTCATAAAAGAGACAAAATGGATCATGGAATCTTCCAAACAACCAGACATCGCAAGATACCCACATATTTACACTGGATACCTCAAAGACTTTTCCCACTGAGGCACAAGACATCCAGAGAACGTTGACCACTGATGTTTACTAAAATCTTTCTGCATGATACTCTTTACTTTCTTTCAAGCCCTATTTTTAAAAACCCACTTCTCTTTGCTCCCTACAGACTGACTTTTTACCCTGTGTCTGCCTGCACCCAGGCACAATAAATACCATGTTGCCTTCACACAAGCCTGGTGGTCTTGTCTGGTCTCTGCCTTGCACTGTTCCTTACTCCCATGAGGGAGTAGGATACTGCTACCTTCTCATTCACATGAAGGATCTGCTGCTATGTTGAGTGTGCCCTTCCAGATTGGTGCCACCATCTCCCTACCAACACCACGCTACATCTGGAGGCATCTGCGCAGCCATGACTATCCATGGAAGCAAAAGAGGTCAAGAAGGCTCTAGAAGACTCCACCAAAGAGTATCCCAGAATCCCTCAGTGTCATTGTGGATACTGACAGCCTTAGTCACTTAGCTGCTTGTTTTTGCCTATCCTGCCCTGAGCTGAAGGAGCTTCATGAAGACTATGGTGCTGTAGTTTCACTGGAGCTGAAATAGCATACCCCACCCAGCCAGGACCCTTATATCCATCTGCAGGCGTTGTCCTTCAGTTGATACAGCCAGCCTATACATTCTGGGAAGAAGTAAATGCTCCATCAAATACATTTATACCATTGTAAGTGAACAAGAAACATGAAAAATTGAGAAAATATTGACATAAAATGATATAGGATCTCCAAATGGTAGAGGGGAAATCTCCTAACTCCCAACCTGTTTGATATTAGATTTGTTGAGTTCATGTTCCCAAGATCGAAAATGAATTCTAAAGAACAATGGAGGTTAAGAGTAGGAAATATTTAAACAGCTCCTGAGATAACAGGAGGGAACCCGTGTGGATTTCCAGCAAGACCACTTCACAGAGGAAGTTTTATAAAGCAAAATCACAAGGTGGGTACAACAGAAGTACAAAGCAATGGTCGTCTCATAAGGTTCTAAGGGTAGCTGCTTAGGTAACATTGACCCAATGAGGAAGCAAGTCATGGAGCAAGTGTTCATGGAAAGAACAAAGAAGTTTTCAGGAAGTGATGGTCAGGGGATTGTGGTGACCAATGTGACTGGTGTTTATCTGGATTTTGTTGCACCAGGCGTTACCCCTTACCTTACCTCTTAGGAGGGTGTGTAGACATGGTCATTCCATCTGGGCACCTCTGGCCACAGTTTCAGTGTGCCTTTGTCTTTTGTACTGACACTCCTGAGGGCCCAGCCTTGTATGACTGCCTATAATATTTCTACCTAAGTCGGCTATCTATCATAATTTGACAGTACACATGGACTAAAATAAGTATCAATAACAGCTCCAAAGAAATGGCCATCCACAAATTGTTAGATAAAAATTTATCATCGCTTGATTTGACATACAAGGAAAGCTAAAAGGAATTTTTAAGCTAAAATGAAAAGATGCAATTGGTGACATGAAAATACAGGAAGGTATGCTAATCTCTAATAAAGGTGAGTATGATCAAAATCAGGATGCTCTAATACTGTAACGGTGGTTTCTAAATCACTTTTAACACTAGTATAAACATTAATAGGCAAAAGTAATAAAAGTAGCCATAGCTACAATAATTTTAAAGCAATAGCTATAGCTACAATAATTTAAAGTAGGCCTGAAAGAAAAATATAAACTGTTTTATCCAAATCTATAAAATACAGAATGGGGAAGTTAGAGTGAAATTTTTGTATGTAACTGATATTGATACAGGAAAATAAAACTCCCAACCTGAATGGTATCAGATGAGTTCGTGTTCTCTAAAATTGAAGAATGAATTTTAGGAACAACGGAGGTTAAGAGCAGAATATATTTATTGAGTGAAAGAAAGCTTCTGTCCAAGAGAGGGACAGAAGGGGGACCAGAGTGGGTGACCCCCCGACTGTCTTGTCTAGGGACTTTTATAGAGAAAAACCATGAGGTGAGGCGGGAGGTGGGTCCAAGGTAGGGGAAAGGACAAAACTATGGTCAGCCAATAAGACTACAAGGATAATTGTTCAGGTAAGACTGAGTAAACGGATCAAATGGGAAAGCAAGTCATGTAGCAGGCGGGCATGAATACAGATCAGGGGCTTTTCCTGTGGGGGTCTGGCTAGCGACTCTTCCTGGCTCTTTGAAGGTGATTGTTACTTATTTAGAATATCAGTTCCTGAGGCTTACACCTAGGGAGGTATGTGAGTGCATTTGTTTAGCCTCTTTTGTCTTGAGGTCTGGCCCACAGGTATCTTATCTTTCATGTGGGCTCCTTCCAGGGCTCGGCCCTGTCTGACTGTCTATAATATTTCTATCTAACTCAGCTGCCTATAACAATATCACCAGCCTAAAGTATTTTATGAATATGTAATGTTTCATGTAACCTTTATGGTAACAACAAAATGCAACTTATGATGTATACACAAAAGTATCAAGAGAAAAGAATCAGTGAATCCCCTTGAAAAAGCATGAAGTTTCAAATGAAGACAACAAAAGAGGAAGAAAGTAACAAAAGAACTGTAAGACAGCTGCAGAAAACAATAAGATAGTTACCTCTTTGCCTTTCAACAATTATCTTAAATGTACATGGATCAAGTCATGTAACTAAAAGGATATGGACTGAATGGGTAGGAAAATAATACAAGTATGTATGCGTCACTTCAAAAGGCTCCTTGGGTTTAAGCCCACACATGGTGTGAAAGTAAAGGCATACATAAAAATATTTTAAGCAAATGGAAACGGGAAAAAGAGTGGGGATCTCTTTGCTTATATCAGGCAAAATGAACTTTCAGTTGTAAAGAATAACAAGACACAAAAACATTATTATAGAGTAATAAAGGGGTTATTTTATCAACAGCATAATATATCACTGGAGCACCAAGTATGTAAAGCAAATATTACAAATCTGAATGGAGAAATAGACATTGGTGAAATAATAGTAGAGAAAGTTAGTACTTAATTTTTAACAATGGATAGATAATCTAGATAGACATTCAATGATGAAACTTTACACATGAACTACACTGTAATTCAAACCTACCTAAAATCCTGTCACAGAACACCCCATCCAACAGCAGAAGAATATACATTATTCTTAAGCATATGCAGAATCTCTTCAGTTAAGCTTATACAGCAGAATATACTAATAGCAGAAGAATATGCATTATTCTTAAGCATATGTAGAACCTCCTCCGTTAAGCTTATATGTTAGCAAGAGAGCAAGTTTCAACATATTTTTTTAAACCAGTGAAATCATTACAAGTACTTTTCCTATCCACAGTGATATGGTACTAGAAACTAGGAAAAACAGTAAAACTAAAACTAAAAAATCCCACATGTGTTTTAGCTTTAATAATACACTTCGATTGGCCGAAGCACCTAAGCAGAAACCAAAAGGCAATTCAACAAAACTCTTGAAACAATGAAAGTGCAAACATGACTTTCTAAAACTTATGGGGTTCATCAAAACACTGTTAGAGGAATTTATTAGTAGTAACATTTACATGAAAAAACAAATATGTTAAATAAACACATTATACCTCAAGGAAACAAGAAAAAGAACAAACTGAGCCATAAGTTAGTAGAAACATAAAAGGTTCATAGCTTTGATATGCAACAAAGCCCACTGAGATCAAAAGTCGTTAGCAAGGACAGAGGATTTTCAGGGTTAAACATTGTACTTAATAATAAAAATATAAATTACTAATACTTATGTATCTAATAACAGTGGTGATTCATATTAAAAGAAACTAGGGTATACAAGACAAAATAGAATATCGAACTAATATGACAATATCCTTTCATCATAAATATTCTATGATGAAAGATATAACAAAAGCATTAGATATTGTATATTTAAATTGTTAATATTTTAGTAAAATGTATGACTCTATTTAATATTCATATGTTTAATATATAGTTATAGACATACTTGCATTTCTAACTCTGTAAATTATGTTTATTCTTTTCATGAATTTCATCTGTTAATTTCTATGTCTTTCAATATGTCATATTTGCTTTAGAAAGTTGTTCTCATTCCAAACCCTGAGTTATTTTTAAATTACATTTTAAATGTAAGGAAGGATTGAGGACTTTCATGTCAGTTAGTTTATAGGTCAATTAAAAATTCGTTTGGGTTCTGATTTACCTTGTTATACAGCTATTTAGGTGTATGCTTTTCTTACTAGAGTTTCATGATTATGAAAACCTGGTTTTGTCCATCTTCTCTGTATTCCATTATATAAGAGTTTAACCACAGGCACCCATTTACCTTGGACACGGCTCTAAGGTGTTGGATTGAAAATTAACTGATTTACAGAGCTTGTAAACACAATTAAAAAAAATCCCCATGGTCTCATGAGGAGCAGAACAGTGAGCTGGAAGGAGTATGGTATACGGGGGCAAATACACCATTATATTTGCTCCTGTGCATACTAATGCTAGTATTTGTTTGAATTATCCAACCCTCTAAGATTAGCTAATGTGGAAAGGAATTTCAAGTATATAAGTTAGGATGATTTATAATTAACACTTGGAAGGCTGTACGTTTAGGGATCATTTCTATAGTGTTAATAATTAACACTTGGCACCTAGGCTAAGAAATAAATTTCTCATTAAGTGTGTGTATATATGTGTGTGTGTGTGTGTGTGTGTGTGTATGTGTGTGCATGTGTGTGTGTGTATGAGAACACGAGGTCCATATTTTCATTCCTCAGTTGTCTTTCTGTTACCTACTGTTGATCTTATTGGTACTCTGCGCTGATATATAAAAGCCAGAAATAAGCATACAATATTTGTGAGCTAGGAGAAAAAAGTTTTCTTTTAGTTTACAAAATTTTATTGTATCAGTAATTTTTATATTTAAAAGAAACAGACTGAAGTAGTTGTTCTTCACAGAATTTTTGTAGGAATACTGCTTATTTAAGAATAAGTCCATGAAGGGTCTCTTTGTTTCAAATGGATGATGCATTTTCTTAACCCACATTTAGACAATGCTTCCGTAGATCTCAGGACAAGATAAAGTTATGAGTTTTGGCACTGACCTCTCACAGGTCTCAAAGAAAGCTGGACCTAAGAAGCGAAAGGTGGGAAAATGAGCACAGGAGAAAGGGCGTAGGGTCAAAGCATGGAGAAGGGTGGAGTGGAGAAGACCAGGGCCGAGGAGTGTGGACACCGGTGTGTGCATGGTGTGTTCTGAGTTGGAGTTTTCAGTTGCTGCCCTCTCATATGCGATGATCACTTCATACCACGCCCTTGCTTCTTTTCTCTCTCTCCCAAGCCCCTAGGTAAAGCTTATTGCATGTGAGGACACTGGGTTAATGTGCTTTGCGTGAAAGAAAGAGGGAAGTTTTTATATTGGAAAAACTAATCGAGAGATCGACAGTTGCAAAAAGGCAATACAAAGAGCAAGTGTGAAAAATTCATTGTGAGCTGGAATCAATAGTGAAAGGAACTTCGGCAATGTGAATTTCTGCTGAAGTGCTCATGGAGAATCTACTCTGATTCTTGCCTTTTGGAGTGATGTTAGCTTGAGTTATCTCCCTTCCTTCTTTCCTTCCTTCTTTTCTTCTTTCTTTCCTTCTTTCTTTCCTTCCTTCCTTCCTTCCTTCCTTCCTTCCTTCCTTCCTTCCTTCCTTCCTTCTTGGAAAGAGGTATGCCAAGAACAGATCATACTTAAAATGGAATTTCAGTCACACTGCTGAGGATCTAAGTGCACTTACTTATTTGAAAAGTGATTTCCTCCCTATTATAAAAACCTGAAAGAGTAAATAAAATCTGAAAGTTACAATAGATATTGTGAAAGGGAAAAGAAGCTGCTCAAATAGGAAGGAGCAACTGGGATGAAGGAGGGGAGAGGAAAAAGAAAGAAGAGGAAAAAATATGTATATATATATACACAAGATAGCTAGGATAATTGTACTACTAATATCTGTTGGTTTTTGAAAGAAACTGTTAATGTGTAATTGATCAATCTTGTATGTCTATATCTGTGCAACCATTTTGAAGATGACATTTTGTAACGTAATAACCAGTGTTAATATCCTATTACCTGAAATTCTGTATCATTTTTATTGTTCTCTATGCTGTTTTGTTTATGTATTTTTTTTTATTTGGGGCTTTTTAAAAACGAAAACAAAATGTATATGTATATATCAGGATAGCTGGAATAGGTGCACGGCTGATGTCTGTGGTTTATTGAAAGGAACAGTCAATGCTTACAGTTGTCTTTTTTTCTTGATCAACTTTGCATGTTGAATCTGACAATCAGAATGACTGATCTGAAGACAACAATATGCAGTGTAAGGACCATTGTTGAATTCCTACCATCTTGTATGGTGAAGCTGTGCATCATTTCCAATTTTTCTTTTTATTATTTGTTACTTTCTTTGATCGTTTGATCAATCTTACATTCTTCTGTCTGGCGGACTGAGCAGTTCCGCTGAAGATAACAGTATGTAATGTAGCAACCACTGTTAATTTCCATCATTTTGTTTAGAGGTCATGTATTGTTTTTGTTGTTTTGATTTTGTCTTCATTGTTTTGTTAGTTTTTTAAATTTTTAAAATAAAAACAATGTGTGTATGTATGCAAAAGTGCTCAAAGAGAGGAGTAAAGTAATATAGAAACTAAAAAAAGAAAAGTTAGAGTGAGTGATATAACAAGCCTCAGCATTTTGTAATCTCTAAATGTCTGTCTCCTACTTATTATTAGAGACAGATAAAAAGTAGGAAAAATAATAGAGGAAGATATTCATACTGTTGAGTCCTAGGAATAAGAGAGCTGTCAGTAAGGAGGAGATTCAAGAATTTCAAGTTTAAAAATGGGGAAGTTTCAGACCATTCAATGTCAGATTAAAAATCTAAACTATCAGATTAAAAGTCCATTTTACTCCATCACTAAAAAATATAATAATTTGTGTACAAAATGATGACCTAGATGCAAAACCTTTGTGTAGTCTGCATCTTCTATTTAATAAAGTATAATATATACCTTGAGTTTTTAATGGTTGAAAAATCTCTCATACTTGAAAAGATATTTAATGAATACTAACTTTAAAATTAATATTCAATTCATTGATCATATAATTAAAAAATAGATATTTCTCTTAATGTCATAAATTCATCTTAAATTTTTATCTCTATGTAAGTGAAAAAATTTAAAACAATTACCATATGCTGCAATGATAATTAGGTAGCTTCATACTTACCAGATTAATAACTTCTAAGCCAATGACTCCATATTCATATCAGTTCACCATATTTGTTTAAACATTTTGAAATATAATTACAAATGTAGTATATTTGTTGAGTCCAAGAAATTTTAATACCTGATATGGTAGCTTTACATCCCTAAAGGTAAAATCTCTTGCATTGAGACATTTCTTTGAACTCAACAAAGTCAATTTTTTGACTCATTCTAATAACTTAGAAACTTAAATATATTTCCCCACTTTACCTTAAGTAGCAATATGACTAATGTCAACTAGCCACTTCTCTGATTAATATGACTAATCTGTCAAATTATATTGAAGATATGCATACTTTTTAAGGAGCATATAGATCTCTTCTAAAGTTGGCACAAGGCTATTTAAATGATAAGTTTTCTTTTATATACTGATTTTATAATTATTGAAAGCTATCCAGCAATTGCAAAGTTACTGCCACTATTCTGATATCATCTATTATCACACGTATGGGAGATTAAACTGCAAAACTTCTGTTATATAGTTACTGGTCAGTCAAAGATCCAAAATGGGACTGTGGAGTCTCAGGATCTACATCCGTCAAGTGTCTACTCAAGACCCTGGTGAATATTCTTAGGGGCTTTTTATAGTAATTGGATTCTGCTGCCTTCTCCTTGGGTAACCCTGTGCCCACGTTCCCCAGATGTAATTAATTTGGCAACCTCCTTCATTATATATCGCTTTTAGGCACCTTTTATTTATCACCATTGCTTACTATTTATGACCAAGGTTGCTGCTAATTTCTCTCACCATTTGATTTGGCTCAGTTTGTTTTTATTGCCTCATTGAATTTCTTTTATTGTTTTCAGATTTTTCTATCTGGCTGTAGGCCTCAACTTTATAGCCATTTTATTGGCACTGTTTAATTTATTTCCACACAATTCAATCCTGGTAAAAATATATTTCTAAATGCATGAACTTCAGCTCTGAGAAACATCCATGAATTTTATTCTTCACTGATTGTGGAAAAATGTGTTTATGAGGTGGGTGAGTTTGGGTGTTAAAATACTTCCATTTCTCTCCTGCAGGAGGGCACACTGTGAACAGCTGAGCTGTGAGCCCCGGTGAGTGTGTTCTGTTATCATGCTGTCACACAGGCTGAGGCCTGGGATTCCCTCTCTTTTTGTATCTGTTTCAAAGTATTAGAAAATAAAACACGTTGGTCCTCTCTCTCTTTCTCTCTGTCTCTATCTCTCTTATGTCTCTGTCTGTCTCTCTCTCTCTTGGGAATCTGGTCAAATGCTTTGGGCGCTACTATACACGGTATAAATTTCCTTCCTGGTAACTTCTCTTACTATTATTTTGGTAACACTCATATTTGTTGATGACAAAGTGCAGCTAGGTTGTTTGGCTATTATAACTCTTGACTAAATCATATTTCCCAACAATCTTGTTCACTGTAGTTAAACATGATTCATGAAAAATATTATTTCTATCTTTTCCATTCAATCCCAAAAATATTCCCCTTAAGTTTCATCCCCATAAGTATTCTAACTTTGACCTAGACTGTGTGACTTAGGTTGTTTTAAAATTTCTGCCTCAGGATATGAGAATGATCAGTTTTCGAATTTCAAAGGAAAGGGAGATCTTGAAGGATGAGGAAGGGTTAGGCTAGCAGGAAGAGGGGAAATCATGTTCACGTAACATAAAATCTTTTTAAATTAAATGTGGATGCCTACATATGAAGTATTTCACATATCATAAACATCCTATTCATGTACTTTTTCTTTTTATTGCTGTGGTGTAACAATATTAATGTTACATAAACCTATCATGCAATTCTATTGATCATGGTCCATAAAGAGTTTCAGATTATGAGATCTCTAGTTTAAAATACATGATAAAAGTTCCTCCTCACGTTTGTGTAGCAGTTGTAACATTAGGGTACCAGCACTGACTTTGGAATCAGGTGAGCTCAGTTTGGTTTGTGTCTCTATTTCTCTTGTATCTCTACTTCAGCATAATCTTGGTCAAATTAACCTCACTGCTTCATGCAGCTCATCTGTTTTAAAAAGATGCACCAGCGCACCTCTCTTCTCCAGATGTGAGGACTCAATTAGCTTGTATATGTTAGTCTTTTACAATAGAGCTAGGTGAGATGAAAGCTAAGAAAGATGGTCAGAGGTGAACTGGAAGCATTAGAAATTATTTTAAATAATTGATGTCTCTTTACTTCCATTTTCACTTCTAGTCTTATTTTGGATGGCTGAAGTTGCCATGCTTTACAACTACAAAGAAATACTAAACTATAAACTAAAAATAATGCTTGCAAGTTTGAATAAGGCCTTATCAACTTGTCTTTCTGTAGCCCAAACCATCTGTTCCAGGTTTACCTTCGAGAATCTACACAGCCGCCCAGCAAAACAACCTTCATGCCACATAATCAGTGGTACTAAGAATTCCACTACCCCATAAAATGTAAGATAATTTCAGAGTTTTATGATGGTGCAGAAGAGAAGAGATTAAGGGGGAGAATTCTCATATTTTGATCAGTGACTCAAGTACAGATTATATACCCTGGCTTAAAATACCCCATTTATTTTCATCCCTGATAGGTTTTTTTTATCTAAAGCTCTTCAAATACATAGGAAGAATATTTGGAATTAGATATTAGGCGCTTGCGCTAGCAATTTTAATATCTATCTTTGTTGAAAGCTATATTTGTATATAGCAGCATTTATAGAGATTAAAAAGATTTATCATGTCCTTGAAGACTTATTCTATGTAACTAAGCCAAGAGAACATTAAGCAGGCCTTTAGGTGCCAAAATTTTGCTGTGAAAAGGCAAACGATTCTGTTATCTGCTGTACTGGTTTGCAGTTTTAAGCACTAAAAGTAAGCTTGATAAAAATGAATGACCTGACATATAGATCAGTGGAAGAGAATAGAAAGGCCCAAAATAGACCCACAGAAATACTATTGATTAGCTTTTGACAAAGGTAAAAAAAATCACTATTGAATGAAAAGAGATATCTTTTTCAAAAAGTAGTGGTAATTCATTTGCAAAAACAAAACCAGAAAGAAAAAGAAACTCGACCTATAACTCTCCTTTTTTACCAATATAAACTCAAGATGAAGCATGATCAAAATGTAAAATAAAAAAAATATGACTTTTAGAAGAAAACATACAATGTTTTTGACCTGAGGTTAGACAGAATTCTAATATGACACTAAAAGCATAATGCCTTTGAAAAGTTACTTGAATGTAAGAAAAATTCAAAAATTCTGTTCTAGCAAAGATAAGGTATTGTTGTAGTTTTTTAAATCTTTTATTAGTATATGTCTGCAGTGCAGAATGATTGCATTAACTGAGGGGACTGGTATATGTGCATAACACATTTTAATTCCTTTCATTCCCCCAACTATGTACCTCCCTTTTATTTTTCCAGCATTAGACTGATTTATTTTTTATGTTTTGAGGGGGTACCAAGAATCAAACTCAGGACCTTGCACTTTCCCAGGCAAGTGCGTGTACCACTGAGCTATATCCCCAGCTAGACTGATTTATTTGTAAGACCTTATAACATTTAATTACTCTAGATTCAGATTAAAAACCAGACTAATCTGCCGAAGGACACATAAAATATGTAAGATTAAAGTATTAGTCAAGGTATATTTTAGATGTGTTGTCTGCACTGGATTACAATATCTTTTTCTTTCTTTCATTTTCTCCCTGTTATCTGTCTTTTATTTCATACTTTCTGTATGCGTTGAGCTTTTCTAGAAGAGAAACCACGTGACATGTAAGGTTGTGTGTCTGAGTTATTCCACTTAATATTATGCTCTCAAGGTGCATCCATTTTCCAGCAATGACTGGTTTATCACTGTGTAGTAGAGTATTCCCTTGGGTATAAATATAACATTTTTAAATCTATTTATCTGTTGATGTACAAATAGGCTATTTCCAAGATTTAGCGATTATGAATTGCACTGCTATAAATGTGGGTGTGCTTACATCATTGGTGTATGATATCTTTAACTCTGTTGGGAAGATACCTAGCAGGGAAATAGCTGGTTCACATAGAAATTCTACTTTTTGCTTTTTGAGGAATTATATACCGATTTCCACAACAGTTGTATCAGTTTACAATTCCACCGACAATGGAGAAGGGTTCCTTTCTCCCCATAACCTTGCCAGCATTTGTTATTGATTGAATTCTTTAGAGTAGCCGTTCCTTCTGAGATGGCATCTTAGTGTTTTAATTGCATTTCTCAAATGGCCAGCGATGGTGAACATTTTTTCATGTATTTAATTGCCATTTGTATTTCTTCAGTTGAGAAGTGTCTCTTCACTTCACATGTCTACTTTGGGAGTGAGTCTTTAAATTTTTGGGAGTGTCAACTTTTTTGAGTTTTTTAAATATGTTCTCAGTATTATTCATTTGTCTGAGGAGTAGCTGGCAAAAAAATTTTTTTTTCTATTTTGTAGGTTGTCTCTTCAGTGTGTAAGTGGTTTCCTTTGCTATGAAAAAGCTTTTTCTTTGGAAGTGATGCAATTTGTTGATTCTTGATAGTATTTTTTGTGCAATCAGTATTTTGTTCAGAAAGTTTTTACCTATACTTATGTCTTGAAGAGTTCTGCCTTATTCTAGCAGATTAAGCATTTCTGTTCTAAGGTTTAGATCTTTAATACATTTTAAATTTAGTTTAGTGTATCGTGAAAAATATGAGTCTGTTTTCAAATTTTGAAATACAGAGAGCCACTTTCCCAGCACCATCTACTAAAACCCTCTTTTCTCCAGTGAAAGGACTTGGCTCCCTTTTAAAAGAACATAACATAGCTGAGTGTGCCTGGTGCTGTTTCCGTATCTTCTGTTGTGTTCTATAGATCTGTAAGTCTGTTTATTTGGGGAAGGGATATTGCCAATTTCATGGTGTTTTTTATCTCTGTAGCCTTGTACTATAACTTGAAATCCAGAATTCTGATACCCACTTGTTGACTCTGTTTTACTCTGGGTTTCTTTAGCTATTGTGGTCCCTTCTGGTTCTACATGAATTCTAGGGTTTCTTTTCTAAGACTCTGTAAGAAATGTTGTTAGTACTTTGACTGGGATTCTATTCAGTCCAACAGTTTTGTGAAGCCAGCCATTTTGACTGTACTGGTTCTGCCTATTCAGGAATAGGGGCCATCTTTCCATTTCCTGATGTCCTCTTAACTCTCCTTATTCAGAGTAATGCAGTTTTCAAAGTAGAGATCTTTCACTTCCTAAGTATTTTATTTTTCCTCAGCCTGTTGTGAAGGTTATTGTTTCCCAATTTCCCTCTCAGTGAGCTTATCATGGGAGTACAAGAATGTTTTTAGTTTTTGAGTGTTGACTATGCATCCTGCTATACTATCAAAATTGTGTATTAGTTCTAGGAGTCTTTTAGTGTAGTTTTGCATATCTTTGGCATAGAGGATCATGTCATCAGCAAACAATGATACTATTTAACTTCTTTCCTTATCTATATCTCTTTTCTTTCTTTCTCTTATCTTATTGCTCTAGCTAATGTTTTGAGAACTATGTTAAGCAAAAGCGGTGATAGCAGACATCCTTGTCTTGTTCCTGATTTTAGAGGAAAACCTTCCGGCTTCTTTCCATTTAGTAAGCTATCAGCAGTTCACCATAGATAGCTTTTATCAGGTTGGGGTAAAGATCTTCTGTTCCTATTTTCTTCAGTTGTTCATTTTTTTTTTTTATCATGAATGGATATTGGATCTTGTCAAATGCTTCTTGTGCATCTACTGAAATTATCATGTGATTTTTGTCCTTGCTTCCATTTATATGGTATATTACACTTATTAACTTGCTTATGTTGAACCATCTCTGCATCCTTGAATGAATCCTATTTTTTTATGATGTATGATCTTAATGATTTGCTGTCTTGTATTTGTTAGTATTATATTGAGGTTTTTTCCTCTGTTTTCATTAAAGTGATTGGCCCTTAGATCTCATTTTTGATTGGGTAATCTTCCGGCTTTGGAATCAGGGTAATGCTTTTGCCCAGGAATGACTTTGGGAGTATTGCTTCCATTTCAGTTTCACTGAAGAGTTTGAGGAGTACTGGGATTACATCTTTAAAGTTCTTGTGGAATTCAGAGTGAATCTGTCTGACCTGGGTTTTTCATAATTGGGAGGGTTTTTAAAAAAAATTACTTCCTTAATTTTACTGACTACTATTGATTTGTTCAGGCTTTTATGTATTCTTGATTCAGCTTTTGTGTTCATATACCTAGAAATTTATCCATTCCTCTGAATTTTCCATTTTATTAGAGTACAGGATCTAAAAGCAGTTACTGATAATCTTCTAGACTTCAGCAGATTCTGTTTTACCATTTTATTTCTAAATGTATGGATTTGGGTCTTTTCTCCCCTTATTTTAGGTAATATTAGCTAAGGGTTTGTATATTCTGAGTAATTTTTTTACTCTTTGATTCATTAATTCTTTGTTTTTTATAGTCTCAATTTCATTAATTTCTGCCCTGATGTTTATAACTCCATTTAGATCATATTGGCTTTGGATATGGATTGTTCTTGTTCTTGTAAGACCTTGAGGTGCATCATTCGTTTATTTGAGCTCATTCTGTCTTTGTAATGTGCAAATCCACTGCTGTGACCTTTCCTCTTTGGATTGCTTTCATGGGTAAGAAAATGAAGACGAGCTATCAACTAGAACATAATATTTCCAATCGGATACCCCACAAAGGGCTGTATCCAACATGTTTAGAATGACTGAACTATTTTGTACTCTGGTACTATCCGTGGTTTCAGAAATCTGTACAGATGTCAAAAATAATGGAAAAAGTATAAATATCAAATAATAAATTTATTGTATTCTAATTTTAAATCATATTTTTTAAAAAGGAAAAAAATATACTATTGCAAACTTTGGTGATAGTTTACTAAAATAGTTGGGAAAACCTTTGGATGGATTTCAAAGATTATAGAACACATGTATTTCCTACATCAAGGTCAATAGCTGCTTCTCAGTGGTACTTTGCTCACATCCTTCTCTCTCTGTATGAGTGTGAGTATATAGATGTGATTCTGTGTGTGTGTGTGTGTGTGTGTGTGTGTGTGTGTACATGCTGAGAGTGTGCTGTTGTAGTCAGTAGGGGTATTTGCTTGGATCTCAAAGTTGAAAGCACTTGGAATTATGGTTATTTTCTTTTAGCTTCTGGTTTGAGAAAATCGCAAAAGTCTTAAGCATAACCTTGGATATAAATTGAAACATATCTCTGGAGTTAAAATAAAGGTCAGGGGCATTTTTGAATCTGAAAGCCACTTCTCCTTAGCAGAGTACGGGGAGTATGTTTCAACATGTCCTGGTGGACTTCGATTTTGTCTTTCTTTACTTTGTCCCACCATCTATTACTGCTTCTCAGTGTTTATCCTCAAGTTCCACAACCCCCTGTAATACATCCAAAAATTCTGAGCTCCCCTCATTGTTGTATATAATTTGTTTTTTATATATTCTTTTATTTGGGAGAAGTCTGTTAGTGACCAGACCTGCTTATTTTCTCCACCAGATTGCAATTTCCCTGAAATTACTATGAATTAGTTTATCTGGATCTTAGATTGCAAAGTTTAAAGAGTAATCATTAATTTACTGCTTACTTTTTGTATGCCTATGTATTAATAATTGGATAATGGAAAATATTACAAATATTATATAAAAAATTTGGCAAAGGCTTATTTAAGAATAGGTCAGAGGACTTCCAGGAAGATGGCGACCAGGTGAGCAGCAGAGGGAAACTCTTGCAGAGACCGATCCTTTGTGCACGGGTGCCCGGTCCGTGGATGCAAAATTCCAACTGATCGTGTTGCTCTCCGCGGCCTGAGCATTAAAGGGCCAGCTGGATAAGCTGCGCGGCGAGAAGTGGGCGGATCCTGAGAGCCGGGCGCCCGAGGGATCTGTGCTGCGCTTGGGCTGCAGATCGGCTCAATCTGCGCACAGCCGAGAGAGCGATTGCGGCGGGACGGACCCTTCCAGCTCCTGAACCCAATCGGCTTGGAGGCAGCTGTAACCAGGATTTGTTGGAGGCGGCGGAGCAGAGTAAACTCAGAGAATGCGCTACTGGGGCAGATTGTGCCAATCTGGGCAGCGTTCCGGGATCCCACTCAGAGCCCCGCCCCCGCAGCCGTCGCCACGCGAACTGTGGCAGCTGCGGTCGGCAGGATTTCTGAGTCGGGAAGAAGCTCGATCCAGGGAGATACATGTGAATGGCATTCCTGTCTGCGTGATCCCAGGGTGAGTTGATTGGGTGCTCTGAACAGTTTTTCCTGAGTCGGGAAGAAGCTCTGCCCAGCGAGGGACATGCAAGCAACTTTACTGACTGCAGGATCCCCTGGGTCGGAAGAGCTAGCTAGGTGCCCCAACGGGATTTGTGAGGGGGGAAGGAGATCCACCCAGGGAGGAACAACTGAGTGGCCTGCCTGCAAGGTCCCTGGGGCAGCGAGCTGTTTATGCGCCCCAGCCAGGTCTCGCGGTAGGGAGTAGAAGCAGAAATCTCAGCAGACAGCTTAAGGGACATTCTCCCAAAGAGAAGGAATCATTGGAGCAGCCTCTGCAGCAGACCTTTGCCTGCTGAACTGCCTGGGGAATTTATAGCTCCACATTTTGAATCTGATACCCAAAAATGGGAAAACAGAGGAACAAAATGCAGTCTCAAAACTCAACCCCACCCATAACCAGTTTTGAATGTGAGGATACAGGGGAACCAGGAAGCCACATACCTGCAAGTTATGAAATGATTCCATCCAAAATGAAACAACTCCAACAGGCCATAAAAGATCTTAAAGCAGAAATAAGCCACATACCTGCAATGATCTCTCAGACAAAAAACGAGCTGAAAACAATGATGGAAGAAATGTTCCATACACATAGAGAAGAAATAGACAAAAGACTAGAAGAAAATAGGAAACAAATAGAAAGGTTACAAGAGCAATTTAGGAATGAATTACCAAGAATGAAACAGGTCCAAAGAGAATGTCAGAATTTGAAAACTTATGCTGAAAGCATGCAAAACCCTTTAAATGAAACCGAAGATAGAATTTCAGAACTTGAAGACAGCATGGCAGCTTATGAGCGTGAAAGGAAGAATCTCATGATATCATCAAAGACACAAGGAAAGTCAATTCAACAGCTCCAAGATGAGGCAAAACGTAACAATATTCGAGTTATAGGAGTGTGTGAAACAGCAGGAGATCTCACAAACGATATAAAAAGAATATTTGCTGAAATAATAGCAGAAAATTTCCCAAACAAGGTAAAAGATACTGAAGTTCAGTTAATCGAGGCGTATAGAACCCCAATGATCCATAAGCCAAAGAAAAACACACACAGACATATAATAGTCAAGATCCCAGATAACCAGCAAAATAACACAATATTAAAAGCTGCTAGAGAAATGAAACAGATCACCTATAAAGGAAAGCCCATCAGAATCACAGCAGACTTCTCAACGAAAACCGTGAAATCAAGAAGAGCTTGGAGTGAGATACTACAGATTCTGAGACAAAACAACTTGCAACCCAGACTGATGTATCCTGCAAAATTATCCCTCAAATTCAATGGAGAAATAAAATATTTCCACGAGAAAGAATAACTGAAGAACTTCATGAGTGCCAAACCAGCATTGCAAAAAGCACTAAAAGATATTGGAGACAGAGAAAAAAGAGACCACAATCCCAAGAACAGCGATAGAAATAACTCCCTAAACAGAACAAATAATTAAACAGTCAGCAAAAGAAGGAAAACATCAAGTAAATAACATGACTAGAATAAGCCAACATATAACCATGATAACCATTAATGTAAATGGCCTCAACTCAAAAGTCAAAAGGAAAAGATTGGAAGAGTGGATTAAGGAACACAATCCAATGATATGCTATATACAGAAAACACATTTTACTCAAAAAGAAATCCACAGGTTGAAAGTTAAATGTTGGGAAGCAATTCTCCATGGAACAGGTCCCCAGAAAAAAGCAGGGGTAGCTATTATGTTTGCAAACAATGTAAACTTCAAACCAAAAACAATCAAAACAGATAAAGAAGGCCACTACATACTAGTTAGGGGAAAGCTGCAAGAGGAAGAGGTAACGATCCTAAACATTTATGCACCAAACCATGGAGTACCTAACTTTACAAGTGAAATCTTGACAGACGTAAAAAATGAAATAACTGATAACACTATTGTAATAGGGGACCTAAACACCCCTCTGACGCAAAGAGACAGGTCAACCGGACAGAAACTCAGCAAAGAAATAACAGACCTGAACCAAAAGTGTGAACAAATGGACTTAGTAGATGTATACAGAGTGTTCCACCCCACAACATCAGAATACACATTTTTCTCAGCAGCACATGGGTCTTTCTCCAAAATAGACCACATTCTAGCCCATAGAGCATATCTACCTAAATGCAAAAGAATTCAAATTATCCCATGCATATTATCAGACCACAGTGCAATAAAATTGGAAATTAATGACAAAGAGAACTCCAAAAACCACATAAACACGTGGAAATTAGACAACAACCTACTGAATAACCAATGGATCACACAAGAAGTTAAAGAAGAAATTAAAAATTACCT
>PVLD010011788.1:0-63594 GCA_004027595.1 Dinomys branickii
GAGGGCGTGGGCCAGGGGTGTGCTTGGAGCGGCAACCTCCTCCCTCTCTATCTCGTCTCCCTCCAACTGCGCCATGTCAGATCTGCGATCCCCTCCTCCAGAGGAGGTTCTGCTTAGACTTTCCGAGGGTTTCACTTCCTATCTCAGTTCCCTCTCGAGTTCAGGATATCCACCTCCCTCCTCTCTGTCCTTCACATGTCAGCAACCATTGTTAATTCCCTACTATTTCCTTTATTGCTTTTGAGTTATTCTGGTGTATGTCTGTTTGGTTGTTGATATGTTTCCATTCTTTTGTCTTTAAAATAAATTAAATAAATAAATCCTAAAATACTATACGATATATTGTAATGGTAAATAACCCCAGCAAATTTATGTAATGAGTTAATGAATGATAACCTTTAATTCCAAAACAATAAAAACAATAGGTAAAGAGAAAAACTCAATAAAATGATGCCAGAAAAAAACATGTTTTGGAATCTGTGTTATAAAACTACCCATACCTACACACAGCACTTTTGTAATATTAACAACTAGTGCATGATAGGTTTATTGCAATAATGCATGCTGAAAAATCATCATGTGTAGATCATCATAAAAATCACAAAAAATTCTAGTAAACCACAATAAAATGACCAGGAAAATAAAGAGTAACTATATTTATGCAAAGTTAGAGACTATAACAATGAGTTATTTTCTTTTAAGAAAAAGCAAGGCTCACCAGGCTTGCTGGTACATGCCAGTAATGCCAGTACTTAAGGGGCTAAGACAAGAGGATCATCATGAATGCAAGACCAGGCTGGGCTATATAGTGAGTTCAAGACCAGCCTGAAATACATAGTGAGATGCTGTCTCAAAACAAAAAGCGTTTCTAAAAAAAGTACACAAGAAATGGAATATGGTTTTCTAAATGTTTCACTGACTAGCTAACATTATAAAGGTACATATTTATGGGAATGAACTAACGCTGTGATAAATGTTTATAATGTGGAAATGATGAATAAGAACTTATTACCAAATCTACCACCTCAAAAACTTATTATTCCTCTTCTTTACTTAAAATATACCCTTTACCAACAACTTAGTGTTATACCCACCTACCAGCCTGCCAGTCTTTCTGCTTCTAGTTGAACTGGTTTAGAATGTTTATGAGTCAGAATGTGTATTATATTTCTCTGCCTGCCTTATTTCACTTAATAACATGTTCACCAGGAGAATACACATTGTTGCAAACAGAAGTACCTTCCTTTGAAGGCTGAAGAGTATTCCCATCTGTCTATATACATGTCCTTAATCCATTATCTGCTGATGGACATGCAGGGCAGTTACACACCTTGACTATTGTGAATAATGCTGCAGAGAACACTGACTGTAGATTATTTCTTGGGAACCCTGATCTCAAATTCTTTGCATATATGCTTATAAGCCAGATTGCTTAATTACACAGTAATTCTATTTTTAATTCTAAATTTTATTTACTTTTTTCTGTCGTGTTGGGGATCTAACCCAGGCATGTGTACTTTGAAGCTACATACCCAGCACTTATTTTTAGTTTTCCAGAAGCCATGTAGAATTCTCCATTATGAATGCAATGGTTTACATTTCCATCAGCAGTGTACAACAGTTACTTTTTCTGCACATACTTGCCAATACTTACCTTTTAACTTTCTAACAAAACCTATTCTGATTAAGTACAAAACAGAATCTTATTTAGAGTTAAATTTTTATGTTAGTGATATTAATCATCTTCTCATGTACCTATTACCCATTTCTATACATCTTTCATGAAATGTCCATTAAATTATTTTTCCCATTTCTTAATTGTGTTAATGCTTTGGCTGTTGAGTTTTCTATACATCTTTATAAGTTAATGCTCTATTAGATATACAGCTTACAGATATTTTCTCCGTCATGTGCTCTGCTACACAGAACCATTTTCTTTTGATGCAATCCATTTTCTGGTTTTGCTTCTGCTGCCTGAGTTTTAGAGATCAAACTGCAAACCAACTGCTCAGGCCAATGTCATGGAGCAGCCCCTTTGTCCACTTTGTCTTACCTGTATTCAGTGCTTTGTGACAGTCCCACCTATTTGTTCTTGCTATTTTCATTTCATTTTCCACAGTCCAGGGCTCTCTTCCTTGTTCCAATATAGAAATAACACTCAGGTTAGGAAGAAAGATTCCTATTTATAAAAAGAAAGCAAATCAATATTCTGTGGCTTTTTTTAGAATCCAGTTCTATGTTTATGTGAAGACAGAAAATATTCTAGATAGGTCTATAAAACAGGTAAAATAAATAACATAAATTAAATAAATAAATAAATCCATTGATTTATTTCTTTAAACTTGGGAAATGCTTTAACATGCAGACATCCAGTTCTTTCCCAAGAACTACCGAACCAAAACAACATGGGGGAAAAAAAAGAATTGGATATTTGAATCTGCCGTAAGAGTTGAGGATATAACTCAATATTAAGGCACTTGTCTAGCACATGCAAGCCCGAGTTTGATTCCCAGAACTGTTTTTAAAAAAATGTCTGCCATGAGATTTGTATGCACACTTAAGTTGTACAGCTACCCATGATGTATCAAAAGTAGGCAGAAAAATCTAAAGAAAAGGGATGGCTGAGGTGCAGAGGGTACACCAGAAAGCATTTCTGTGTCAACGAAGCTTCAACTTCAGCTAAAGACACAAAATGGGAAACTACACAGAAGGCAGACCCAATTTCTGTAGGCAAGCCATCCTCACCCAGGGAGACCAGGTTCCTGTAGTTCTCCAACATCACGTCCCTGTACAAAGTCCTCTGAGCAGGGTCCAGGCATTTCCACTCCTCCTGGGAGAACTCTATGGCCACATCCCTGAATGTCAAGCATCCCTACAGTGAAAAACGGATGTCACCAGTGGGCCACGTGGATAGTTATAATCATCACATAAAGTAAAAAAGAAGAGAGCTGTAAGGAGAGATTTAATTGGCCTCAGTGAGCTAAATCCATGCTGTGACATTATGAAATACAAATCTGGTCTTTGTGTTTCCAGATACATGGTTCACTGGAATCTCTACGTGATAAAGATGCTTTTATATACTAATAAGATGATGAGAGGCAAGAGGACCCTGGATAGTTTGGGGAAGGGAACCAGTCACCAGAAAGGCTACGACAGAGCCAGGTCAGGTGGTACAAACCTATAATGCCAGGACTCTGGGAGGCTGAGGAAGAGGGATTGCAAGTTTGAGTCCAGGCTGGGCAATGTAGTCACTTAACTAGATCCTATCTCACAATAAAGCATAAAAAACGGGCTAAGGATGTAGCTTAGTGCAAAGCCCCTGAGTTCAACTCCCAGTAGGAAGAGAAAAGAGAGGAGTGTGTAGGGAATGGGAAGGGAGGGGAGGAGAGAAGAGGAGAGGAGAGACAAAAAATATACACAAATAATCATTCAGACAAGCTTATCTCTACACAATTGTTAGACATTATGTTTGACCCACCAAGCAACACACACTCAATAGCTAAATGAGCTATAAATGCTAACTTCAAAGATGAGGGTCTATAGGGGACTTTTTTTAAAAAAGTCAGAATCTTAAAACCATGATGATAGCAACAGCAATGACTAAACCTTGGGAACACTTGCAAGTGCCAAGCATTTCACCTACACTGTACTAGCTCCTAGAGCGAAATGACATCCTAGCAGAAAAAGGCAGGAACAGGTTCACACTGGAGGGTGAGCTGTGTCACAGACATCAAGCAGACTCTGCTTAGGTAAATGAGCTAAGAATGGAAGAGGAAGCACCTGCCCCCAGGTGTCTGAGACTGGAAGTGAACCTAAAGCATCAGCGAGGTAACACAGCATCTAAAGTAAATGAATCACAGATGACCTATGCAAAGAGAGCTTGAGAAGTTCAAGGGCAACGCAAACTGCTGACACCATCAGAGTGTGTGCACACAGCCAAGCATGTGAGACGTAGTGTTCTTAATTCAGTAGTGTCCACTCATTAACAGGACAGTGTGTAGCAAGTTAAGGCTGCAGAAAAGTAGATATAATTTTAACTAACAAAAACATGAAAAGTGTCCTTTATAAAACATGGCAAAAACATGCAAACTACAGACAAAAGGAAATTCTAGGACATCAAGATGGCGATGGTTTCTTGTATATGACACAGAAGTACAGGTGAGAAAGGCAAAATCAGACCAATGGAACTATATCCAATTGGAAAACTGTATCAAAGAATTCTATTGAGTGAAAAAGTTTAAAAATAAACAGAAATTTGAACAGAAAAAACAGAATGGCTTCACAAACTATATGTAAACCTCTTATGATATCTGTCATCTTCAGCTTTTAACATGAGCCAGGGGCCTGGGGATGTAGCTCGGGGGTACAGTGCTTGCCTACTGCACATGAGGCCTTGAGTTTGATGTCTAGCCAGCACTGCAAAAAAAGGACATCCAATTAAATACATAAATGAACCAAAAACATGTGCAGAAACATGTAAGTAAGACACAGAAACAAATTACTAAACAATAAAACATTAGACCCAGCCAGGTGCGGTGGGGCACGTCTGCAATCTCACTGCTTTGGGTAGCTGAGGCAGGAGGATCAAAAGTTTAAGCTCAGTCTGGACAAGTTAGTGATTTAGCAAGAACCTGTCTCAAATAAGAGAAAATTAAATTTAAAAATTAAGAACAGTAAAACACGAAATCTAAAAGAAACACAGCACTTTACAGTCTGGCACTAAGGGATGCTCCATGTGAAGAAACAAGCTAACTGGGTACAGTGGAGCACGCCTCGACCCCAGCCACTGGGGAGGCTGAGACAGGGCGGTCACAAGTCAGAGGCCTCCCGGGCCACTCAGACCCTGCCTCAAAATAAAAACATATAAAGCGCTGAGGATACAGGTTAGTGCAACAGCCCAGGTTCAATACCTACCACTGAAGAAAAAAGAAAAGTGTAACATAAAGGAATGAGACTGCAAAACAGACACGGCAACCCCGTAATCCGAGCGCTCTGGGAAGCTGAGGCAGGAGGATTCCAATTGTGACCCCAGCCTGAGCTACTCAGTGCCTTAGTGAGGCCCTGTCTCAAAATTCAGAAAATGAAAAAAAGGACAAGGGAGCCGGGCGCGGCGGCGCACGCCTGTGATCCCAGCACTCAGGAGGCTGAGGCAGGAGGCTCGTTGTCAGTTCGAGACCAGCCTGGGCTACAAAGTGAGATCCAGGCCAGCCTGAGCTGCATAGAGAGACCCTGTCTCCCAAAGACAAAAAAAAAGGACAAGGGGTGTCACTTAGTATCAAGCCCTGGGGTTCAATCCCCAGTGCTACCAGAGAAGTGGGGGGACAGTGGGGTATATGTAAAAAAGTAAACTACAGATTATAAATAGCTCCTAAACCACATGAAAATAAAATTGCAATGTATGAAAATCCTCTTTTTATATACATATTCACAAAGCCATGAAACTTACTCAAAATCAGAAGGAATTGGCATATGGAAATACAACTAGTTTAGCCTTTCTCTAGATTGTCAAATGTAGAACTTGTCAACAAGTTTTACTTGATGGGGAATGTTACTGGTGAGAGTTTCTTGGCAAGTGGAGGTAAAGACTGACCTTTATAGAACTAGGAAAACAAGAAGTGATCCTAGGGGAAACTGCCCTTTCCCTGCTCAACTAAGGGGAGCTCTCAGGTATCTGCGGTGAAAGCACAAGGCAGCCACTGTGGCATTCTTTGCAAAAGGGAAATAGTAACAGACGCACATCTTCATTCTCAGGACACTCCAACAAGAATGCGAAAGAGTAAGCCCTCTTTGTTTCCTAACAGAAAAACACGTGAATTTCTAAAACCTGAAGATAAAATATCACAACAAAACATTCACTGAAGAATCTTCCCTCATCTTACAGTGATGTGCAAATACGCTTGTCCCACACATGAACAGACTCCTGCCATGGACGTGACAACGGTGGCCTCCTGTTCATATGTGACACAGAGAGAACACAAGGTGAGGACAGGGTTTACATCTCAGTGCCCAAGGCTTGTGACTGACTGTGGCTTTACTGTAAGATAAATGCATACGTCATGCACTGCTACACCTCTTGCTGAACATTCAATACTAATTGCTGGATTGAGATCATGGTTCCATCCCTCGGTGGTCTGCTAGGATGCCTGCGTGAAAATACGATCATTTTCCCTCCAAATAGCTGGTGCTTAAGAGTCCCTGCAACACCACCACTATCTCCCAGGGGTGGAAGGGGTAAAAACAGTTTAAAGAATATCTGGCTGCTAGACACTGAGGTGGTTTAATAGTTTAAATTCCAGAATAGAACAGCCCCTATCACTGTGTCTAACTTTCCATCCCATTTCCAATCACCACGATTTTACTCAGAAACACTGATTATGTATAAATGTAGTATGTAGTGTTAGGCAGAACACATTTCTTCCATAGGTCTCCCTTTCTTGAACTTAGGAGATATCTGTTCACATTAATAAGTGATTTCCATGAACAACCTCCTTATCTACCTCTACATCCAGATGTGCCCTTAACAACCCTGCTGCCCACAGCACTGGCATGTGGGGCCCACATCTGTCTCCAGCGCCTGCCTTGGGGGAAGCCCTTCCCAGGACCACAACTAGTACAGCCTCCTCAAGATCCATGTCACTGGTCACAGTGAGTCTTCGCAGGCATGAGGAGGGCCAAGAGGGGCCCAGGTGAGACTGAGCAAACACATCAGATGACACAATCAGAGGCTGCAATGCCCATGCACAGCACTTCAGGAAGGAGGGAGGTGCAGAACAGGCAACTGACATTACTTTACCGGAGTAAGTGCCATTCCTGACTCCTTTCCTTCCCGCTTCCTCCTCTTCAGGCTCCTTCTGCAGGTAACATGAGTTCTGGGAAGTCAAACCTACATGTTGAAAACACACTGGTTAATGCTTAGAATGGACACATGCTCTTCCTGTACCACAGCCACACACAGAGGGAGGACCAGCTGTGAAGAAAAACAGTCCTCTGCTGCCGACCACACAGGGACAGGGAGGAAGGAGAGGTGGGGACTGGGGACCATGTCTGCAGGGACACAGACTCCTACAAGACCAACAAGAGGCTTCTTGGCACTTCTTCAGAGCTCACTCCCTTCCTGGGCCTTCGCCACAGCACAGACCCCAGCCTATCCAAGCCCGAGCATGGCACACCCCCTTCACTCCTCTGTGGAACACAAGCTAACCTTGGCCCTAAGAAACACAGGACAGTCTGAGTCCCCAGTGCTGTGCACAGAACAGAATCAACCTTACTATTATGAAGGCTGGTTCCCAGGCTGACCATGGAAATGGCCCTCCCCGGTACTGGGCTACAAGAAACTTATTTGCAAAACACCTAGCACTCCAATGGGAAGCTACCCGGGGAACAAACCTAGCCCACCTCCCACCTTCTGGCTCTGCTCTCCCTTTGGAGCTTTGCTGTCCCCATGATCCATAGAGTAAACTGGGAAGGATCAGAAAGAAACTGCAGAGCAGGCAACACGGCCCAGTGGTGGGGCTAGGATGTGGTTAGGGTGGTAGTGGAAGGTGGAGGTCACAGAAGTCTCCAGGGAGGCTCTGAAATCAGACCACAGACCTGGGAAGGAAGGGGTCTGCCACCTGCAGCTGATGGGCCAGTGAGTGCTAAGCAGAGACAGATCCAAAGGAATGTCCTGAAGCCGGAGCTACAGTGGCCCCAGGAAAAGGCAGGAGACCTGTGTGGCTGGAGCAGAGTGAGAAGACAGGAGGATACTGCGGGAGGTGAAGGCAGGGAAGACTTCCAGAAACTGACCAAACTGGGCCGAAACTATCAAACTTCTATACCTCAAAGAAATTTTGAAACAAGCTTGCTTGCCCGTTTTAAATGAAACATCTTTTATCTTCTGTATTACAAATAGTACAAGAGAGGGCTGGGCATGTAGTTCAGTGACAAAGCAGCTGCCTAGCATGCATGAGGCTGTGAGTTCAACTTCCACTACCACGCAACAAAAACCAACAACAAAATTAAATAATTAGCTAATGAAGTGATCTAAATAAATAGAGGCAGAAAAACTCAGCTAGGCCCCCGGGAAGTACAAAGTCACCCAAGCTTCGATGCTGAGGGTTACACAGGGCCTTCGTGCCTCATCTGCACCCCTCTGACAATGGGTAAACCTTAGTGGTGTTTTCCTGAATGTTGTGAGACCATCTGACAAATTAACCTGAGCAGGTGAGTCAGAATACCTGACTTATAGCCAGTGGGACAGCAGTTTAGATCCCAAGCTGATACTATATAAACTGGCATCTGAAGTGGAGGCAGTGTGGGTGTGAAGCCTCACTTAGGGGGATCAGATGCTGTCTCCAGGTAGAGACTGCCAGATCTGAATTAACTTACAGACCCTATGCTGATGTCTCAAGAAGTGCTTGCTTCATCAGCAGGAACCCTAACACAGTTTCTTGACCAGAAGTGAAATCCACTGTGTGTGTTCACTGTCAAGTGTGACTAGGAAAGCCACTCTGGTTCCCTTTATCTCACACGCTCCGCAAATCACAACCCATCCCAGGAAAACAGGGTAACCCTCGAGTGAAATGGGTCAGATCACCACCTGCACACTGAACAGTGACCACAAAGGAAAAGCTACCCTCCCACTCCCCAAACTGCACAATACGTATGTCTTACTGGGGGAAATCACAAGTCTCACCCTCGTCTGTATCTTCTTCTTTTTTTTTTTTTTTTTTGCAGTACTGGGGATCGAACTCAGGACCCTGCGCTTGCTAGGCAAGCGCTTATTCCACTGAGCTATATCCCCAGCCCTTCGTCTGTATCATTTAAACAAATTTTAAATCCACTGACTTATAAACACAGAAACCAATGTATCCCGGTCTAAAGATTTGTATCCAGTTGACCACCACTGGTCTGGACTCAGGGCCCATTCTTCTGCACCGCTTTTCTCCCTTCCTGTTTCTCTCCATCATTCTGTACCATCTGTTCCAACCTCTCTCCAGCTTGTCCACCACCATTTCTGCTCATTGTTTCCCCCTCTCCGTTGATTTCTTCCCGAAGTTCCTTCATCTCTACCTATTCTGCCTTTTTTTTGCGGGGGGGTTCTTTTTGAGACTGGGTCCCGCGCTGCAGTTCAGGCTGGCCTTGAGCTCACTTTGCAGCCCTGGCTGGTCTCGAATTCGCAATGATCCTCCTGCCTCAGCCTCCTGAGTGCTGGGATGAAAGGCGTGTGCCGCCATGCCAGGCTCTGCCTCATTCTTGAAACTTGTTTCACCTCTGGTCCCTCTTTCACCTCAGTAGTTTGACTGTCGCCAGTCTTCACCTATTTCTGCCTCTTCCCCCATGCATGCTCCTTCTCTCCCTGCCTGGTGCAGCCCCTCAGCCCCGCTCTCTCAGCCCTAGGCTTCGTTTCTTTGCTCCCCTTGTCACCTGCCACTCTCTCCTCTAGTCCCAAAGCACTCTGCTGTCCATCCGCCAAGGGAGCAGATCACCTCTCCTCGTCTCTTGCTCTCCTGAGGGCCTCCTCTTTCCAGACCCCTCCCTATTTCACTACCCTTCCTTTCCCCGGAGACGCACTTTTCAATGTCTCTATTTGCTTTTCGCCCCTGCTACCTTCCTAGCTGCTTCTTTCACTCCCACCATCTCTGCCATCCTCCCCCATCCTCTGCTTTGCCATCTGTTTACGGCTCTACCTCTCCTGACCCTTTGCCCACCGGTCACAGGGCGGGGATGGATGAGAAGCCGCCTCGGGAGGGGTGCATTTCCCCCGGGGCGGCCGGGACGGAAGAACCCTGAGGTCACAGGACAGGTCCAAGTCACCGCGAGGGGTGGACTGGGGACCGGCCGCGGAGGGGAGGCTCGGGGCAAGGCCCCTCGCGGCGGGTACGGCGCCGCCCGGAGAGGACAGCGGGGCGCCGGCGCGGAGGGAGGCGTCCGCGGCCCAGGCGGGACGGGCAGCACTGGTCTAGAGCGCCTACGCCCCACATGGCCCAAGCGGCTCTCACAGCGCGGTCCGAATCTGCTGGGATGCAGGGGGCGGGGACTTGCAGGTCTCTAGGGACCCAGATCGGGACGGGGAGGAACCGGGGACTGCGGAGCGCACGCGACCTGGACAGAGGGAAACTCACACGCAGCGGTATAACCTTCACTCCCTGGGATGCACTTCCGGGTCTGCAGGAAGCGGCTCGCAGCAGGGAAGGAGAGTGGGCGGGCCCCGGACGTGAAGAGTGCCGGGGGCTGGACTGGGGGCGGGGCCTGGATGGGAAGTGCGAGAGGGTTGGCCGGGCAGGGCGGTAAGGGGCGGGGCCTGCGATCCCCTCCGCCTGTTCCTGGGGCGTCCTCGGGCGGCTGTGACAGCTCCTTTGCCTGTGATCCCAGATATCCCAGGCACTGGGGCAAACTATGTAAGACGGTAATTGTACCTATGAAAGTTTCTACTGTTAAAGTGAATTTCAGTCCTTCGATAAAAACCCTGCAGTTGCTTTTGAAGAGATGCAAACTAAAACACGAAATGCGAAGCATCCTCTGCAGAAGGTGCCATTTCACGCAGATAACCAAGAACATAGAGCAAGCATCCTTTGAGTTGCTGTTCCCTTTCTCTCTGAGGGACAATGCCTGGGGGTTCGGCCTGATGGCGCTAGGGCTTGTGATAAGACAGGTCACCAACAGCTGCTTTAAGATAAGAAAATGGAAAGCAGTAAAATTCAAAAGTAGATTTTTTTTTTTTTTTGAGACAGGGTCTCACTAAATCACTGAATTGCCAGGCTGAGCTCAGACTGGCAGTCCTCATGCCTCAGCCTCCCAGAGTGCTGGGATTACAGGTGTAAATCACCATGCTCAGTTTGGATGTATTTTCTGTAAACAATATCTTGAGGTATCTCTAAAGATATATGGCAGGCAGGTTGTTCTCTTTTATGTGAACGCTGAAGAAACTAAATCCATATTATCATTTTAAATAGCCATTTCTACTGCCAAAAATTTTATGGCAATAAATGAGGCAACATCTATTGTGAGATCTGTTTTTTCTCACACCCTTATTTGTGAAGAAGTTTCATCCATTGCAAATGGTAATCAGCTGAAATATGACAATGTTTAGATAGGAAATTGGCACCTATAAAATATTTTTAGCTTAAAATAGAACATCCTGCAAGTCACACAGAACAGTACAAGAAACTATCTCAGCATAATTTCTTTTTTCTTTCTCCCTTTTATCCTTCTTTCCTTTCCCCCTACCTTCCTTTCTTCCTTATTTCCTTCATAGTGGTGCTGGGGATCAAACTCAGGACACTGGGCATGGCAGCTAAATGCTTCATCTCTGACCTGTGCGCCTGGTCCTGTCAGCACATTCAGCATCGACTTCTGTGATCCCACGCAGAGGCAGGAGTCAACTGTGGAGCTTTCATTAAAGTAGATGGAAAGTGGTTATAGCTGAGAGCCATGGATTCAGTCTGCGTATGTGGAATTTTGTTGCTTGTAAACGTTTCAGTGGAGAGATAGATATATTCACAAGAAATGAAGAAAAGACTTGTGTGTCATGCAGAGATTTTGACCTTTGCCTCCAAGGGATATCATCATAAGAGCTGAAAATTACTAAAGATCCAAAAGTTTAAAACTCAGTTACTACTCCTACTTATTAAATATCAAGGATCTATTATAACTTGTGATGATAGAGACAGTATATGTTACATATGTGATACAGACAACAATGAAAATATTTACCACTGGAAAAAAAGAAGAAAATATTTATCACTGAAAAAGAACAAATTCAGACTTAGAAGAGAAAAGATTTTATTCAAAAAGTGATGGTAATAGGGTGAATCCTCCAACCACAGGCTCTGCAAATGTCTAAGACTTACACGGAATTGTCTTCTATTTGGAGGAGAAACAATGCTAGAAAGCACCATGGGTGGGCAGGGGACAAGGGACAAACCCCTACAGTTTAGGCAACATGTGCTCTGTCAGTGCTCCCCTGGGAGATTGTTAAGAAGGGGAAAGATGTTGTTTTGCTTTACAAGGAACAAGGGTGATCCACAGTTCCACTGTGAAAGGAGTGATGCCTAACTGAGGTCTCAGTCAGCCCGTTATTGATCATCAGGGACAAACATGTCAGTGTTGGGATGTGGTTGGTTGGGTATCTTGCTCCTTCCTGTGTAAACCAGGGTGGTGTATTAGACTTCCTGAAGAGCTGTGGATTCCTGTAGCTGTTTGCAGGGAGCTGTTTTTACGAAAAGGGTGGGGTGGAGTGGGATTCTTTAACCTTTACCTTTATAGGGTTACAGGGTTGGAGTAAACATCACCATTGCCTCCACATGTTATAAAAGCAAGAAAATGTAACCAGGTGTGGTGGTGCACACTTGCAATCCCAGCACCACGGGAGGCTGAGGCAAGATGAGCGCAAGTTACAGTCCAGCCTGGGCAATTTATTGACTTAGTGAGATCCTATCTCAAAATTAAAACAAACAAACAAACAAAAAATGAAAAAGAGCTAGGGATGTAGCTAACTGCAAAGGTCTTAGATTGAACCCCTAGTTCTGAAATTAATGAATTAAGTGTATAATAAAACCAAGACAATTTTAAAAATTACATATGTATTGCATTTGAAAATTGAATACTAAAACTTGAAACTTCTAATGACAGACTAAAGATATAGGTCAGTGGTAACGGGCTTACATAGCATGCTTGAGGCCCTGGGGTAGATCCCTACAACCACTGATAAATAAATAAATAAACCAACAAACGTAATAATATCAACAAATTTTTCCAGGTACTGAGGCCTGTGAATGACTGTGAATGACCCTGAGTATGCTTGGTGGCTGTGTGGTACTGCTCCTATCACATATGAGACAATTTGTTTGTTTTAATTTTGCCTGGGCAAGCCTTGAACTTGCCATCATCCTGCCCCAGCCTCTTCAGTAGCTATGATTAGAGGTATGTGCCACCATGCTCAGCTTTACTTTTTGTTAATTAATTTTTTGTAGTGCTAGAGAAAGAACCTTTGATACTAGGCAAAGGCTCTTCCACTGAGCTATATACACCCAACTTTAAAGCTATTTATCCCTTTAAAGCTGCATATGTCCTCAAACCTGCTACCCTTTATGTCATTTCTCTACAGTTTTTGGGGACCACATACAAGGGCTGACCATAGCATACAATGAATTTTTAATTTTAAAATTTTTGTTACAGTAGAAGACACACTGCCAACTAATCCCCTGGAAAGGCTCCCTCTCACTTCAAACAGTTATTACATCACTCTTGCCGATCTCTTAAGCAATTCTGAAAGTCCCTTTAATGAATGTCTTTAAGAGGTGTGATAAAAAAAAGTCTAAATGGTGAGGCCAGGTGCCATCCAGAGGAAACACAGGGGCATGCAGGTGTAGAGGGCATCTTCCCCCATCCTAGTGTTCACTGCATCTGGCACCGTGTGACTGCTAGGTACTCCTCAAATCAAAGTGGCCGTGAAAGGGAAACATTTTGAATCAGTTCTGGACACCAAGGCAGTCAACACAACACTATTACCAAAGAAAGTCACGAAAGGGGACTGTAGAAGTACTTTGGAAAGCGGTAAGAATGATGAGAATATGTGTTTGCAAAGTGGTGGGGAGGATTTTGAGGAGAACTAATGTAATGCATCTTTCACTGTAATATGCAGTTCGTTTTTTTAAGTTATTTTTGTTTTGAGTTAGAGTTTCACCATGTAGTTCAGGCAAGCCTAAGACTTGTAGTGATCCTCCTACCTCAGCGTCCCAAGTACTGGAATTATAGGCATGTGTCACCACACCCAGCCCGTTTTTTAGAATTTAAATATTCACTTTTCCTGCTGATCATGGAAAAAATAGGTACATGCATCCTAAATTCTTCAGTCACTACACGCAGTAATTAAAATGTAAGGCCCATGGTACATTAAATTAACCTAAATGTCCTGGCATCCCCTCTTCTACCAGCTAAACTCTGCGGAGGACAGGTTGGAGGTCCTCTTCCTCTATGAAAGCAGTACTGCAATAAAGTGATGAGGATGAACTTTTCTTTATCAAAATGAAGAAAGTTTATTGCTTTCAGTACTCTGAAATCAAAGCTGTAGGTGAATTTACATTCAGATTGGGTGCACAGGGAGTAATCCACTTATGTGTTAACTTGGTATTACTTTAAAACACTTTTATGTCCACAAACCTGTAGAATATAATCCCTCAGGAAGGAGCTACTAAGGATTCAGTGTGTCTAATGTAATACCCACAAACTAAACTCAATTGTCTGAGAAATGCTGCTTATTCCACTTTAAGAAAATTAGGGAAATGAGCTGGACACAGTGCCACGGATCTGTAATGCCAGCCACTCTGGAGACTGAGGCAGGAGGATCATGAATTTGAGGGCAGCCTGGGCTGTATACAGAGTTCCAGGCCAGCCTGAACTACACAGGCAGAGCTTGTCTGAAATAGAAAGAAAGCAAGCAGGCAAGCAATCGGGGGATATAATAGCTTAGTGATACAGCGCTCCTGGGTAAGAGTTCCAAAACTATAAAAAATAAAACAAAATTTAGGAAAAATATAATTGAAAACAAAAACAATCTTCTCTGAGCCCAGAAATTCTCTCCACAAAATGAATAGAGAAAGAAAGCACTTTTTAAAACTAAAACAAATAAATGTTAGGTCAGAATGTGATGAGCAAGAGAAGCAATCAGCTAAGAGACTGAAAACAGAGGGAAAAAAATTCTTGTTTTCTTCTGGTGCTAAGAATTGAACCCTATGCCTTTGTACTGAGCTACATTCCCAGCCCTTTTTATTTTTTTAACTTCCCTATATTGGGGTAATATCCCTTGGTTATTGCAGGCTGATCAGGTCTGCAATCTCATAAACGAGTGTATGGTGAAGGCTAAATAAAAACAGGCAAATGGAGTGATTTCAGAGTTCCAGGAGAATCAAAACCTTCTCACAGAATTGAGATTCTCTCAGAGCTGAGACCAAGTCCTTTACTGGGTGTCCATATTTATTTGGTGATCAGAAGGGAAGAGAGTACTCAAGAAGGGTGGGATCATTCGAGGACTTCTCCAAGTTAGGTATTACAGTATTCCTTAATAAGGATTAAGTTAATCCACTCAGGAGTGAGATGCCTGAGGCTATAATCTTTATCTAGTTGAGATCGAATCCAGGTGTCCCTGGCTGTGATCTTGTGTTATCCTTTGAGGCTTTCCAGCTTCATCTGCCATTAACAGGCCTTAGTGGGGATTAATGACTTACAGAAGTTCACTTACTATGAGTCCACTGCCCATTTCTAGATAAGGAGCCTAGGTCTTGGTCAGATTCACAAGTGAACATGAAAAGCCAATTGATTAATTTAAGTCCTGCTTAGGGTTGCTTTGTAGTGGTCTCCATCATCTGCAGCCCTTTTGTGTATTTGATTTTGATACAAAGCCTTGATAAATTCCTCAGGCTAAATTTGAACTTGCCTCAGCCTCCCAGAGTGCTGGAATTACATACATGTGCCAGTATTTTTGGTTAAAAACTTCATCTTTTTATTTAATCCATTCCATACTGCTCTTCCCTTATAAAGATACAGGAATACGTAATAGTTTATGCTGAATTACTTGGTAACTTTGGTGGCCACCTGTGTGTACCTAATTAGCTCTATCTAGAAGCAACAGACAAAAATCTAAACTCATACATTTCTGATAAATGGCAGTTTTCCACCTTAGAGCAGATGCCCAAGCTAGTTAGGTCCCACAATCTCACAGAAATGCACGGATACAGGTGTACTTCCTTGCTGCTAATATTCCAAGCAGACTAACCACTTCAGCAAGACATCCGGAGGTCATTAAAGTGACAAAAATATCATTAAGTTTCTAAAAACACATTTCAGTCTGGGCGTGGTGGCGCACAATTGTAATCCCAGTTACTCCACAGGTTAGGGTAGGAAGATCACAAGTTTGAGGATAGCCTGGACAGTTTAAAGGACTGGCATGTTCCTCAGTGGTACCATGTATGTGTATATATGTTTCTATAAAGTAAGCAATTAACAAAATGGTAATAGTTACAGCTGTGCCTATTAATATCTATGTAAATAGATTAAACTCCAAATCCAAATGGCTGAATGATTAAAAAACAACGGGCCTGGAGATGTAATTCAGTGGTAGGGGGCTTAAAAACATGTGTAAGGTTCAATCCCCACTGCCACCAAAAATAACTAGAAAAAGCAGTAACAAAGAAACCCCCCTAATCAGGACCCAACATTTGAGCTGTCCGAAAGAAGGTGCTAGTGGGGCGTGGTGGTGCACGCCTGTCATCCCAGCACTCGCGAGGGTGAGGCAGGAGGATTGTTGTGAGTTCGAGACCAGCCTGGGCTACAAAGTGAGCTCAAGACCAGTCTAAACTGCGTAGGGAGACCGTGTCTCAAAAAAGACCAAAACAAAACAAAACAAAAGAAGCTACTTAAGATAACTTGCAGCAGTCCAAGCCCCGCCCATTCTCAGTAGCCACGCCCTTCCCCGCCCATTTCCCCGCCCACTGTCCTGTTTCTTGTCTTTTCGAGCTTCTTCCCCCTCGCCCCGCCCCTGCTACATTGTGCCCGCTTTGGCACCGCCCACTGTTTCGTGAGACCCGTCCAAACCGGCTTGTCTCCACGCCCCGCCCCTCACCCATTGCGTAATTCTTGCCCCGCCTATCCCCTCCTCCCGCCCCGCTGCAGCTCTGCCCGCCTTCTCTCGGCTTCGCTCGCTGCGCGGTTTCCGGCAGACCCGGAAGTTGGTCCCGCGGAGTGGAGGTTACAGCACCCCGTGTGAGTTTCCTTCTGACTGGGTTGGGTGTGCGCTTCGCGGGCCCCTGCTGTTTCCACGGTCGCAGTGTAGGTCCCTAGGCATCTTCAGGTTCCTGCCCCGCCCACTCCAGCCTGGGCGCGCGAGGCCGGTGCTGCGCGTCCCGCCGGGGTCGCGAACACCGCCCTCCGCGCGTGCTCCCCGCTGTGCTCCGCGGCGGGGACCCGGCCTCGCCCCGCGCCTTCCCTCCGGGGCGGGTCCCCCAGGCCTCCCCTCGCGGAGACCTGAACCTGTACTGTGACCGCAGGGTTCCTGCGTCCCTGCTGCCTCCCCGGAGAAGTGTGCGGTTCTCTGGGCACGCCCCCTGCCGTTGCATATTGCTGCAAGTCTCGCTCCGTGCAGCCCTTTCCCCTGAACCCCAGGAGCCTGTGCCTAGTTCCCTCCTGGACGTCCGTGCCTGGACGTCTGACCAGCTTCTCCACCTTCGGGTATCCGAAAGTGATTTGATTTTCTGTGAAATTACGGATTGAACACAGGCCCTCTGCCCTGTACATTATTTTTTAAATACATTAAAAAAATTTTTTTTGAACCAGGATCAGCTAAATTGCTCAGGCTACTATCGAACTTGTGATTGTCTTGCCTAGTGATGGGATGTGGGTGTGTGGCTTTCTGACTTTACCTACATACAGTCCTTCTGGAGGACCACATGTCACCCTGGGACGGAGGTGACCGTTTCAGTGTGTCCTTAAAATATACTTGCAAGGGATTTAATTTTCTTTTTAAATTGCCGTGCTAAGTATCATGTAAGTGTTCTCCCAGTGAGCCACACTCCTAGCCCTTTCAAGTTAAAAAATTAGACGTTTGCTTTAAACAGCTGAAGGAATATGTAGTTCCCAAAATTTTTTGAAGTGTGGGTAAGCCATGTTAGAAGCTTCGGCGCTGCCTGTGTCACTTCCCCGGTCTCTGTTCACATCTCTTTCGGTGACCTCACTCACAACACTCTGCTCCAGCCACATGGGCCTCTCTTCTTTTCCCCAGGACCAAGCCTGATTCCGACTCAGGGTTTTCATTTGGGCTGCCTCTGTGCCTAGAACTCTGGCACCTCAGCTGGGAGTGGCAGGCACCCTCCCTTCCTAAGTCTTTGTGTGTGGTTTGACAAGCCGCACTCCCAGCAGCATTCCAGCCACGTTCCCAGTCCCACTTCTGTACATAGCCTACCCTGCGTGTTTTTTTCCTGGGCCTTCCACTTTCACTGCCTGGCTCCGTCCGTTCGGAGCAGAGCCAGAGGCAGGAGTTGGAGCCCTCCAGTTAGCTGGGAAAAAAGTTTTTCTCACGTTACATTTGCAGGACAGCACTGAACACTTCTGATGCCGGGTGAATGGGCTTTTTCCCCCCTATACACCAAGCATGTCTCCAGGGAACACCGCTTGAGCTCCTGTAATTCGGTTCATGTACGTACTTGGAGTTGAAGCCAGATCCCACAGATTAAGGACTCCATCCCGAAAGACTGCTGCACACCTCAGGTATCGATCCCAGGTAGTAGGCTGTCATCTAGGCTTCCGACCTATTGCCTATAACTCCCTCCTCAGGTTTAACTAATTTGTACAGGCATTTCACAGAAGTGGAACACTGGCATTCACAAGCTTATTGTATTAATAAGGCTCTAAAAAAGAACACAGAGGAACAGCTGGGTGATGAGATATGTAGGATGAGGACAGGGATGGTTATTAGTGGGTAAACTTCTGTTCTGAGTTTGATGCAATACCCTCCTAGCAGTTGGAGCTGTGTAGATGGAGGTTTGTATAAAGGCTTGGTCACAAAGGCGTAATAGATTAGTCACTTGATCTCCAGCTCCTCCCCTCATGTGATGGGCCCCAGGCAAAGTACATGTAAACAAAAATGAATGAAATTACCTAAAGGCTTAATTGAAAAAATAAGTTTATTTCATGTTTAGACTTGGATCCCATCCCTAAGATATCTCATTATGTAAATGCCAAAATTCTGAAATATGTGCACAATCAAAACTTTTGGTCTCAAGCATTTTGAATAAGATAATCTGTATATTTGTATGTGTGTATATATTTTTAAATTTTGCCCCATCCTCCAGTAGGGCTGAACCTTAGCTTCCCATTAGAGACCTGAAGCACTTTGTAAGTGCGTCTCATCTGCCCACTTGTGAATGAGAGCTTGTCATTCATGAAGCAGGGCTGGAGTCCGCCCTTCATACTATCTGGTTCCCCAGGTGGTTCTAATCTGCACTCTGTGGCATACCCAGGCTGTGTGCTCTCCATTTCTGAAGGCTGAGATCAGTCTGTGATCTGTAGGAGGGTGATGAAGGCTGTGTTCTGCCTGTAGTTTAGTCAGGGCTGAGTCTGTGACTTGAAAGTTCAGTACAGCTTAGCATCCAGTGCTGCAGTGGACACACGGGTTTCTGTAGAAGAGCATGAGTTCTGGAAACTCAGTCTGCAGACTTTTTCCTCTTGGTGTATGGGCAGTGGAGGGTCACCATTTTGCCTAGTTAGGTCTTGCATGCATTGTAGCTCTAGAAGTGGGTCCATGGAATCCTAAGCCTTAAGTAACTTACTTTAACCATTCCAGATTGACTGCTAAAGATTTATACTGCCTGAGGAAGAGGTCCAGAAGTGAAGGAGAAGGAGTCAGTAATGGCTATTGCTCAGGTAAAGTCGGTCTTGTGCTGGTTGGTCTCTCCTACCTCACACATTTGCTTTCCCTTGCCTGTTCCTCCCTAAGCCCCTCTCAGCTGCACCTAGGGCGAACTTGTGAGCAGGCTCTGTTGGGCTTGGTCCCAGGAAACTATAAAAGTTCTGGTACTCCTTACAGCTTCAGGCAGTGCTGGGGGTATTGGAACAGGCCTTCTAGACCTGTTTTACATATTTTTTTCTATATATATAGCTGTAAGTAGGTTTTATGTTTCTCAGAATGTACTCATTTCTTCTAGGCTAAAGTTTGTTGACATAAACTTGTTTGTGGGAGGGCCTTTTTATTTCTGGGACATCAGTTATAATGTCCCTTCTTTCCTGTCTAATTTGAATTGAGCCTTTCTCTTTCTTCAGTAGGCTAGGTAAGGGTTTGTCAGTTATATTCATCTTTTCCAAAACCCAACTCCTGGTTATTTTGATTTTTCTATTATTTTTTGGTTTTCTACCTCACTTATCTCTGCTCTGATCTGTTATTTCTGTCCTTCTGCTAATATTGTGTTTAGTTTTTCTTTTCCTATATTCTTGAGATAAAAGATTAGATTGTCGACATGGTCTTTCCTTTGTTAAAAACTTTTTAAATGAAAACGTGAGTTCTAAGAAAAAGATCATAAAAGTTTTACATATTTTCGGGGTACCACACAACATTTAGGTGTATATGCACAAGATCTTCTTTTTAAATATCTTTACTCTTAGAAACATTCTTTCTACTACTACATTTACTGCATCTCATAAGTTTTGTTACATTGTATTTCAGTTTGTCTCCAGATAGTTCCTAAATTATGTTGTGATTTTCTTTTTCTTTGACGCAAGGTATTTTTAAAAGGGGTTTTGTGTGTGTTTTGGTTGAACTGAGGCCTCACACATGAGGCAAATGCTCTGCTGCTGAGCTATGTCCTTGTCTTCTTAAAAATTATTTTTCTTTGCAATTAGGTTCTGGCCTTTGAGACAAATCTTGACAAATTTTTACAGACTGAAATCATACAAAATATCTTCTCCAAGCATACTGGCATGGAATAGAATAAATAACAAAAAGAAAACTGGTAAATCTATTAACTCATTAGCCAAGTGTAATGGCATATGCCTGTTATCCCAACTAGTCAAGAGGCCGCGGCAGGAGCCACACAACTTTGAAGCCAGCCTGGGCAACTTTTCATGATCCCATCTCACAATAAGATTAAAGGGGCTGGGGATGTAGCTAAGCACTTTTCTACTATGCAAGAGACTATTGGTTTAATCCCCGGTACCAAAAAAAGATATATTTTTTATGTTTTCCTGGTGAGTTGACTGCTTTATTATTATATAAAGTCCTTTGTATCTTGTGACAGTTTGTGTCCTCAAATCTATTCCTGCTCTCTTTTTAAGTTCCCATTTACATGGACTATCATTTTTTACCCTTTTACTTTTACCCTATTGGTTTCCTTAGCTCTAAAATGAATCTCTTGTAGTCAACATACAGTTATGTCTCATTCTTTATATACATTCAACAGTGTGTATGTGTGTGTGTGTGTGTATCCTTTTTTCTTTTTAGAGAGGTTTGCATTCACCGTGTAGCCCAGCCTGTCCTCCAATTCCCCGGCGATCTCTTGCCTTGGCCTCCCAAGTGCTGGGATTACAGGCTGGGATTACAGGTGCACGCCACCACTCCTGGCCCTCCATTTATATGTAAAGAAGTACTGATTGGGAAGACCTTGCTGTTGATATTTTATTATGTTGTGCCCATCTTGTTTTTCCCTCCTAACTTCCCTTGCTGTCCCTTTAATTAGTTAGCTACATGCACTGGGGACTGAACCCAAAGGCCTTGTGCCTGCTCGGCACATGTTCCACCACTGGTCCATGTCCCTAACCCAGCTCATTTATTTTTTTGTCACAATGTGTTTTGATTGCTTTCTCAGTTGCTTTTGTCTATATTCTGTAGATTCTTTTTGTGTGTTTATAAGTACAATTATCTAAAACACCTTAAGGTTATAACAGTGTGTTTGAAGTGGGTGACAGGTTTAAGTGACCACATACAGGAAGTCCACTCTTTCACTTCTTGCCTCTGTTACTGGTGACACAAATGACTTCTTTATATTGTATATACATTAACAGATTTATAATTAATTTTATGCTTTTCTTTTTAAAATTCCTTATCAGGTATAAAAGTGATTTAGGCTGGGCATGGTGGCGCACACCTGTAATTACAGCACTCAGGAGGCTGAGGCAGGAGGATAGTTGTGAGTTTGAGACCAGTCTGGGTTACAAAGTGAACTGAAGGCCAGCCTGAACTGCATAGTGAGACCCTGTCTCAAAAAGACAAAAAAAAAAAAGAAAAGTGATTTGTACACTTGACATTTAAGTAGTGCAAGAGTCTGTAGACCTTAAGAATTTATGTTTGGGTGTTTTCTATTTTTAAATGGGTTTCTGTTGCTGTTTATTATCCTTTTGCTTCAACCTGAAGAACATGACTGGCAGATATTTATTTGCTTTGCTTTTGAGAGTCTTAATTTCCCCTTCTTTGAAAGACCATTTTGCTAGACATAGTATTTCTGGTTGGCAGCTTTTTTGGTGGTGTCCAGTGAGTCCTTTCTGCCTCCTTCCTACTTCTTCATTGTTTCTTTTATTTTCTTTCTTTGCTAAATTTTCAGTTTGGCTGTCTGGGAGATGCAGTTCATTGATAGCGCCAGCACAAGGAGACAACCTCATGTCTATCATTAGCCTAGAAAAAGACCAAATTCAGAAATTGAAATAAAATTTTTATTGAACATATACTGTTTCTATACAAATTGAAAACTTATAAGTTGAACCATCTTTCACCCATACAAGGGGTGACTGGAAAATACAGTGAATGTTTAAGTTAAACAGTCTGTATTACAGTAAAGACACATTGTGCCATTAGTCACTCTCCAGCTGTTTCCCCTCACTTTGAATACACGGAAGGGTCGTTCTTACCCCTTTCTGGTTTTTGTTTGTTTGTTTCCTCTTTTCCCTTGTCCCTTTCTGGAACTGTTCTGCATGTCTTCTTCTGTGAGTGTCTTTATGAGGCAGGACAAACAGTACCCGTGAACACTGCCACTGAGTGCTACCCAGCAGAAAAGGAGGCTCGTAAAGTCATTACGGTGTCCTCGAGCCCTTCCTCACCTGATCAGGCGTTGCGTGCCCTCTTGTACCTGCCATGAAGATGACCATGAAAGGTAAGCACCAAGACAGCCACGGCAGCACAGCTAAGACAGTGACGAAAGGGACTTCCAGGACTGCATTTGAAAGTGACAGGAACCGTGGGATGACTGTGTTTAGGGAGGTTAATGGTAAAGTGTCTTCTACTGTGATACATTGTTTTGTAATAAATTTTAAACATGTAAACACACCATATTTTTCAGTCACATTGCAGATGCGTGTGCATCAGTACAGGGCTACACAAATCCTTGACTTTTATAAAAGACACACATAATCATGTATCTAAAGTTTTTTTTCCCATAACCCTTGGTATTGAACCCAGGGGTGCTCTACCATTGAACCATCAGAGAATTTTTTTTTTTTTTTTTTTTTTTGCGGTACTGGGGATCGAACTCAGGACCCTGCGCTTGCTAGGCAGGCGCTTATTCCACTGAGCTATATCCCCAGCCCTTCTACCATTGAACGACATCCCCAGCCCTTCTTATTTTTTCGTTTTGAGAGAAGGCTCTCTGGTTTTCCCCCGCTGTCCTTGATCTTGGGATCCTCCTGCCACAGCCTCTGGCGTAGGCGGGGATTACAGGCACACACCACCATACCTGGCTAAGCTGCTTTTACTGGTAAAATAATATCTAACATATTTTCCACGACCTTAAAATTTTCTTTGCACTGTCACAGGGGTAAATTAAGTAATAGTAAGAATACTAACATGTTATATGTGCAAGTGTGTGCAGTTCCATGCCGTTAGTTTTGAAATTGTTTCAAGTGTCCTAGGAAGCAGTAAAAATACTTTTGATACTATATGTTTAGGTTCAATTTTAAAGCCAACGACTTCCATTAGGTGTTTGCACTGCTGTTCCTTAGCTGTTTCACCTGAGATGAGCTGGTGTCTATGACATGGTTATCTCCTAGTAAGATGGAAACATTTCCTTCCCTCATAGGCTATTATGTTGTTATATGAATTAGTACATGTAACACATTTGGAATAATTCCTAGCATATAGGAAGTGTGCAGAAGCTTTTATGTTTTGTTTTGTCTTTTTGAGACAGGGTCTCACTATGCAGTTCAAGCTGGCCTTGAGCTCACTTTGTAGCTCAGGCTGGCCTCGAACTCACAACTATCCTCCTGCCTCAGCCTCCTGAATGCTGTGATTATAGGCATGTGCCAGCACGCCCGACCAGAAGCTTTAATCATTGCTGTTGGTGTCACCATTGTATTTTTTTAGATTCTGACCTTTTTCTTTAAAACCACTGTAGGCTCTGTTATCTCTAAATTAATCACTTGTGCTATATAGTTCCAGGTACTGAGTATTACTTGGTGTGTGGAATATGACACTGTGAAGATAATGATGTGTTAAGTTTTCCTATATAAGTTCCTTGTATTTTCCACAAAAATGATGTCACTGATTTAGAGAATACTATAGCCTCTTGTAGAAAAGTGTAGTAAAATTAGAGACACTTAATTTGCTTAAAGCTACTTTTATATGAATCTCAATTAAAAGAAATTAGTCTTTGGACCACTCTTGTCATTTCATTTGCAAATGATAACTCTCTCTGTCTACCCTTGTCAAAATACGATTCTTTTCTTTTAGGTTCTGGTGACCTTCAGGGATGTAGCTGTAGAATTCTCCCAGGAGGAGTGGGAGTCGCTGGACCTCGCTCAGAAGTCTCTGTACAAGGAGGTGATACTGGAGAACTATAGGAATCTAGTTTCACTGGGTGAGGATAACTTCCTTCTGGAAGTCAGGATCTGCTGTGATTCTGCATTTCCCTCATGTGTGTCTAGGGAGGCTCTGACATGTTTGATATGTCATTGGTGGATCTGGAGAGGAAGTATGCACATAGCCTGCAGCAGACCTTTTTTCTTTCAGTTCTTAGTTTTTTTTTCTTTTAAGATAGGATCTTACTATATAGCTCAGGCTGTCCTTGAACTCACTATGTAGCCCAGAGTGCCTTCAAATTCATGATCCTCTTGCTTCAGCCTTTCCAAATGCTGAGATTACAGCATACACCACCAGTGCTGGCTTATAACAGACTTTTAAAATGGCTAGGTTTTTTTTAGTATTATCTTACATCTCTGTCTGTGATTCAGTATGAGAGAAGTAGATGCATGTTACAGTATACTCTTAAGTATTCAGAAGGAGGCAGTGGGTAGTTAAATTTGTGAATTATTTTAGAATCATCTGTAATGTCCACTGCCCTCACCTAAACAAAGGACTAAGATTATATTCTGGAAAAGCCACAGGATGACACTGTATTCTTTTCTTTTATGAGCAGGAATCTGTCTTCCTAACCTGGGTGTTATGTCTATGTTGATACACGGGAAAGAGCCTTGGACTGTGGAGAATGAATTGAAAATAGCAAAAACACCACATGGGTGGGAATGTGTCAGAGGTATAAGCACAGGTAAGAGCTTGGATGGACAAACAGGAAGTGTACCATTAAATAGAGTTTGGACAATTCTCTCCGAATTGAAGAATCTTTTTGTGAAAACAAAAGTTTATTTCCTTGGAGCTCTTAAAAAAAAAAAAAAAGAGATTTTCTTCTTCTCATCATCTCTCCATTCTTCAGCCATACAAATGTTTATCCTTTGTTGCTGGAGCTCAGAGATCAAGGCAGAGTCTCTGTCATGATGAATGACGCGGAAACCAGCTTCTGTAAACTCTGGTTCCTTGACTGTGCTGTGCAGGGAGGGATTGCTTTCCTTTGAGACACTCCTGTTCTTAATTCTGTCCCGTGCCCAGTTCTTTGTCCATATGCATCAGAGCTGAGACCTCCGTAGTCCGGTTGCCGGGACGTAACATGTCTGTAATCCCAGGTAGCCCAAGTGAGCAAGTTACTGTGGGTTGTGCAGGTGCACTCTGTAATGTTTGCAGTGATAAGTCATCTAACAGTGCATCACACAATGTATCCTCATCTTTAAGTGACAGTTTACTGTATTTTGCAACCATATGATTTGTTTCAAAGTTTTTCACGTAGAGAAGAATTTTGCTTTGGATAAATTATACTTTCAGTCTCACTCCTACCTAAATTGGATGAGTCTTTGGACTTCAGTTTTTAGAATTTATACTTGGAAAAACTAAGACTGGAGATCACTGGGATGAAACAAATATATTTGACATATGAAAATGGTATGAATTGCGGGGGACCAAGGGCAGAATATTCACTAATTATTTATGGAATTGTTACGGTTTGTGTCCACATGTCCCCCAAATCCTCATGCAGTCATGGGGTGGCTTTTAGGGTTTATGACTGATCCATAATCCAGTACTTGGATTATCGGTATGAGTGCTACATCTGCCCTGGGGTGGAGAGTTTGCATATGTAAAGGAGATAAAGAGGCTGCTTGCCATTCCTCCCTTGTGCTCTGGCTGCTTGCTGTTTTCTGCCACCTTGAGCTGTTGCCCCCTGCCATGTGCTACTCTGCTTGGAGCCAGCAGAGTATGGACTGAAACCTCTGCAAACTGTAAGCTAAATAAACCTTTCCTTCATTTTGGGCATCAGGTATTTTGTCTCAGCAATGAGAAAAAAGTAACCAAGAAAAGAATATACACTAATTAAGGGGTAGGGATATAGTTCAGTGGTAGAACACTTGCCTAGTGTTCATGAGCCCCTGGGTTCAACCCCAGCACTTGAAACAAAATACTAATGAAAAGCCCATGTTTTTTGTACCTTGTAGGTGTCTGTCCTACACATGTGATCCAGGAATTATCCCCTACAGAGAAGAGTGGCATAGGAGAAACACTCCAAAGAATGATATTGGAAAAACATGAAATTCATTATATCCAAGACCTTTACTTCAGGGAAATCTGGAATAAAATGTATGACATTGACTGTGAGTGTACAAGAGATGAAAGAAGTGACAAAGGAGAACCTCTTGTGCAAAGGAATGAGTTCACTGGCAAAAAAGGTCAATGGAAAAGGCCTGTAGAAAGCAAGTCTGTTGAAAATCAGCTTGAATTGAGCTGTCAGTCACATCTAGCTGAGATTCAGAGACTTCACAGTGAAAGTGAAATTTGTGAATGTAGTCAGTGTGAGAAGTCTAGCAATAGTAGTTCCTCATTCTCACCACTTCTGACAGTTTCTCCCAGAGTCAACTCTACCATGGCAAAGATACATGAGAATAATCCTCTCCAACCTGTAGTACTCACACAAGACCAAAAAGCACACAGAGAAAAACCTTACAGGTGTAATCAGTGTGGCAAGGCCTTTCATCAGGGCTCTCATCTCACCAGACATCTGATGGTCCATACTGGAGAGAAGCCATATAAATGTGATGTGTGTGGCAAAGTCTTCCGTCAGAAGTCAAACTTAGCAAGTCATAGTAGAATCCATACTGGAGAGAAACCATACAAATGTAATCACTGCCCCAAGGTCTTCAGTCAACATTCACACCTCGAAAATCATCAGAGAGTTCATACTGGAGAGAAGCCTTATAAATGTAATGAGTGTGGCAAAGCTTTTAGAGTGCGTGCAAGCCTAATTAACCATCAGGTGATCCATACTGGAGAGAAACTTTACAAATGTGAATGTGGCAAGGCATTTTTCCAAAGGTCACAACTCGTAAAGCATCACAGAACTCATACCGGAGAGAAACCACACAAATGTAATGAATGTGGTAAAGTGTTCATCCAAAATTCAAGTTTAGTGGACCATCAAAGAACTCATTTTGGAGAGAAACCACACAAATGTCATGAGTGTGGGAAAGCCTTTTTTGTACGTTCAGGCCTGACTAACCACCTGATAATTCACGCTGGAGAGAAACCTTACAAATGTAATGGCTGTGGAAAGGCTTTTATCAATCGCTCAAACCTTAAGCGTCATGAGAGTATTCATTCTGGAGAAAAGCCATACAGATGTGATGAGTGTGGCAAAGCCTTTCGGCAGTGGTCAGACATTAGGATTCACCAAAGAATTCACGCTGGAGAGAAACCATACAAATGCAGTGAGTGTGGCAAAGCTTTTACTCAAGTTTCCCACCTCAGTAAACACCAGATAATCCACACTGGAAAGAAACCATATAAATGTGATCTGTGTGACAAAGTCTTTAGTCAAAATTGCCATCTTTCAAGCCACCGGAGAATTCATACCGGGGAGAAACCTTATAAATGTAGTGAATGTGGCAAAGCCTTTAGGCATTGGTCTGAAATCAGGATTCACCTAAGGATTCATGCTGGAGAGAAACCTTACAAATGCAATGAGTGTGGTAAAGCCTTTACTCAGGGTTCCCACCTCAGTAAACACCGTTTAATCCACACTGGAGAGAAACCATATAAATGCGATCTATGTGGCAAAGTGTTCAGTCAGAATTCCCATCTTTCAAGTCATCGGAGCATCCATACTGGAGAGAGACCTTACAAATGTGATGAGTGTGGCAAAGCCTTTAGGCAGTGGTCGGACATCAGGATTCACCTTAGGATTCACGCTGGAGAGAAACCATACAAATGCAATGCGTGTGGCAAAGCCTTTACTCAGGGTTCCCAACTCAGCAAACACCAGATAATCCATACTGGGAAGAAACCATATAAATGCGATCTGTGTGGCAAAGTCTTCAGTCAGAATTCGCACCTTTCAAGTCATCGGAGAATTCATACTGGGGAGAAACCTTACAAATGTGACAAGTGTGGTAAAGCTTTCCGTGTGCATTCCAGCCTAACTTACCATCAGGTAATTCATACCAGAGAAAAACCTTACAAATGTAGGGAGTGTGGCAAGTCCTTTATCAAGCCCCTGCACCTTAGCCATCATGAAAGAGTCCACACTGGAGTGAAGCCTTACAAATTTATAGAGTAGAATGGCAAGCCCTGTAGACAATGGTCTCACATCAGTGCTCAAAGAATTTGCACTGGAGAGAAACCTTACAGATGTGATACGTGTGACGGGGCCTTTCTTCAGGGCTCCCATCTCAGTACATATCAGGTAATCCACACCGGAGGGAAACTGTATCAGTGCCGTGTATGTGGCCAGGTCTTCAGTCAAAAGTTACACCTTGTGAATCTTCTTAGACTTCATACCGGAGAGAAGCCTTAGGAATGCAATCAGTGTGGCAAAGCCTTTAATGTGCTTTCATGCCTAACTAAACATCAGCTAATTCATACTGGAGAGAGAGCTTACAAATGTGATGAAGGTAGTAAGGCTTTGAATAGATAAACCGTAAGCTTAGGAGAAAATTCATACTGAAGAGAAGACATATAAATGTGTTGAGTGCGGCAGTGTATTGAGTATTTAGGTGGTGGTCTGACCACAGGATTCACTGAAGAGTTCATTCTGGAGAGAAACCTTAGGGGTGCAGTGAGTTTGATAGAGCCTTTACTTAGGCCTCACATCTCACTAATCATCAGATAATCCATACTGGAGAGAACCTTACAAATGCACTGAGCATAGCAGCGTTCTTAAGCGTGGCCATAAACTCAAGGTGCACTGGGTCCAAATGCAATGAATAGAACAAAGTTTTAAGTTGTACTCACTATTTATTAGGTATGAGAATATACATCTTGGAGAGAAATCAGTAAATACGTATGGCAAAGATTTTACCTCAAGATCAAAATTTGAGGAATGTAAAAGAATTTGTACTGAAGATAAACCTTATAAACACAACGACTGACAATACCTCTAACAGAAGTCATGTGTTACATGACGTCAGAAAGTCCATACTGAAGAGAAACCAGGTGAATGTGTGTGGCAGAGGCTTTACTTAGGTCTCACGCTATACCAAATATCAGGGTGTCCTTGTTCCCTGCAGGAGTACAGACGCTAAATTTTAAATTCCCGTATTACATATGAGTATTAAGAGGTAGTAGAAGATAATGTAGAGCTCTAGGTCATTGTGCTTATGATGCCACATAGGGCCACTGTGTGTCACAGGAAAGGATTTTTCTACCAGTTGACTGAAATAGCTATGCCTATGCAGGACATGAAGACGGCTATTTATGGTAGCATAGATTACTAGGATCTGATAGTGCAGGGAAGATTATGGTCACCCACGTTGAATGGCAACAGTTGAATATCAAAGATGAATGAAAAGTTAGTGTTAATCTTGAAAATTAAAGAGAAAATGTTATAGTTTAATCAGAAGAGCTCAAATAACATTTACACATGTAAATTCACATTTAACAAGCATATTTTTATTCAGAATGTATTTTATATTTATATGTAATCCTGAATGAATTTTATCATAGTTTGTACCTTGACTTACATGCAGTAAAAATAAAAATATAGTAAGCATATGAGAAATAAGGTCAAGAAGGAGGATAATGTAGACAGTGTTAACTTTTAAAAAATTAGTTTTTCATTGCCAAAACGTTGTTTTGCTTTGAGGGGTGCCAGAGATTAAACCTGGACCGCCTGCATCGTAGGTAAGCACTTTCCCAGCAAGCCACATCACTAGCAAAAACCACTTTTTGTTGACCCGCACTTGTGGCCACTCCACCCATGGAACTCCGCCCAGGACTTGGTTTGGATATTGAGACTGACAATGCCATAATGCTAACGTCGTGTGAGAATGAAGTTGTCTGGAAGAGAGCAGGTAGGCTTCCTAACTAGTCCGTCATGGCTGGAGGAATCAGGTGAGGAGTGGCATAGTGTTACTTGATTACAGGGTGGGGCTGAGGTAAGGGTGAGCACAAGAAGCATGAACCTCCAGCTGATGCCGAAAGAAGGAGCAAGGTTTATATCAGTTTGCCAATGGGGCAGAACAAGAAGAGGACATAAATTTGAAAGGTGTCAGCAAACGTCATAAAATTAGACTCATAAATACAATCTGAATCGTTACTTGGGTTTCTTGACTTCTGGCTGAGAAAGACCACAATTTTCCACATGCTACTGACTACTATTTCCTGTTGTGTACATGTCTTGTTACACAATATGAATGTTAAAAAATGCTTATACTGTCGGGTGCGTTGGCACATACCAGCAATCCTAGCACTCCACGAGTCTGAGGTAGGAGCATCTCAAATTTAATGAGTCCAGCCTGGGCAACACAGAGAATTAGTGAGACCCTGTCTAAAAGGTGAGGGTTGGGGATGGGGCTATAACTTTGTGTGAAGGCCCTGGGTTCAATTCCAGTACTGCCAAAACAAAACAGCAAACAACTGCTTATAAGTTGCTGTTTAGGTATATTCTGTAAGATATTTTCAAATTAGTGTGTTGAAGTAGTTACTATGAGTAAACAATTTTATTAGAATGATTTTCCAGAGATTGTAAAACGCTAATTTTAATTACAGTATTAAGCTATATACTACATGGTTTATTTTCAATTGTAGAAAAACTTTCAGTGTATTGGGATGTTCTTTGGGGAGGGTGCTGCATTTTTTGTTTTGGTTTTTGAAGAAAGACCTTGATATGTAGACTGAAATTGGTCTCAAATTTGCTGTGACCTTCCTGTCTCAACCTCCCAGGTGCCAGGTTTACAGATATGTTCCACCACACCTAGCTTTTTAATTTTTTTTTAAAAATATAACTTCTCCTTACTATTTTTTCCTTGTCTTGTAACCCAGATGATATGTTTAATAGACCTTTCCCCCGTGGCTATCCAGGGGATACATAAATCCACAGTGGTTTTCAGACAAAAATCTGAGGTAATCATAAATACAGTATAGGTACTAGAATTGACTCTAATCCAGTAATGAGGTGGGACAACACAAGACAGATGACACGAACAGCAACTTATAAGCAGATTTCAATACTTGAAATCTAAGTGTAGGTGTTGATTGAAGTCAAGCTTGAAAATTAGGTGTGTGGGTAATAAACAGCAGTAAACAAAAAAAGATGATAAACTCACCAAGATTCCAGCTAAAATTTGTGACAATATTATCTCCCCTGCCAGATGCCTGAAGGCCATTCTACTTCATAGTGACAGAGTCCTGTCCAGACCCAGAGGATCTTGTAGGAAAACAAAGCTTGTCCAATATTTATGTGACAGCTGACACAAAGTTTCCTCCAGTTAGGTTTTTCCCCATACAAAAATAATATTTTCTTGTAATAGGTGCTTTCCTAAGTTTGTGGGTGTGCTGTCCTGTATATCACAATGGGTAAGAGTCACTTAACACTTCACTTGAGGTAGCAGGATTTTCAGGTCTGCACTAAGTAGTGGTTTCACTTGCATTTTAAAAATGAAACAAGATAAAGACAATTTAGAGATTCATCTGCTAACATCCCAGGATGTAGCTAATCAGAGTTCATGTTGTCTAGGTGCAAAGATGAGCCTTAACCGTGATGCCGTAACAAGGCTGGTTCCGCCCTCCACTCACTCGGTATCTCTAGTTCATTTTGTTTTTCTTGACATTTTAATGGGCTTTTTTTTTTTTTGAGACAGTAATATTCTGTCACCAACTTGCCAAGGTTGGATTTGATCATCTTTTCCATCTTTACACATAACTGTGACTGTAGTACTATGTCTACACTTTTTATTGTCCAAATTACTATGAATAAATACTTCAATAAAATGTAGATATGCTGATAACTACCAAATCCTACAAGCACATTAGTCCAGGATGACACTGGATTTATTGAGGCAAGAATGCTTAACTGTTGTGGAGACAGAAGACAGAGTCCCCTGTAAGCCAAAGGTAATAGTGAAATAATGCCAGCCATTACAATAGTTGGACAATATTATTGTCAGCTAATATAGAGAACCCAAAGTAGGATTAGAAAAATAAGACAGTATAGCAACTAAATTATTGGTTACAGATTGTGTTCATTAATAGGTGGCTGTTAAACTTTACTAATAATTATCAAGTAGACTTAAAAGACATAGTATGCATCTAGAAGGTGTAATGTATGCATTAAATTGAAATGGATTTGTATTGAGACTAGAAGTGACATTCGAATTTTTAAAAATAAGTGTTGAGATACAATTCACATACTATGCAATTGTTTAAGTATACAATTCAGTAACTCAGTACATTTACAGAGCTAGTTTTAGAATCTGTCAGTCCATCCAAAACATTCTTTTAACAAAAAAATTTATGCAGTCTATGACCAGAATAGTGGAAAGAATTAAATTTGTGAACCAAGCCACCACTGTATATAAAATTTTATGGGCATTGAACCCAGGGTCCAGCTCTCCCTTATTTTTGACTGTTCGCCCTTTAATCTAGCCCTTTTTCTTTTTTCATTTTGAGACAGTCTTGCCAAATCTTTAAATTGACCAGGTTGGGCTCAAATTTGTTATCCTCTTGACTTGGCCTCCCAGAATGCTTAGATTACAGGGATGTGCTCCCAGGCCTAGTGATACATATTAAAATGTGGAAATAACTGTAGCATTTTTCTCCAGCCCTCTTGGTATAACTCATATCTGGGACACTGACTTTTCCTAAAAATGTTCTTTTTTGTGAACCTCAGGGAACTTGTCAATTAAACGAATAACATGACCAGCATTAGGGAGGAAGCACAGTGTAGTCATGTTCACTCACAGTTTATATTCAGCCTTTGTTTGCCCTTCCCAGGTGAGAGCTGCCCTTCCAACTTGCAACTGTTACAACTTGGCACAAAGGGCAGATGCCAGCACCATCTCATTGGACTAACCATTCTCCAAAATCAGGACTCACAAAATTCTATTTATAAGTAACATAGTCTCAGGCATTTTGCTATAGTAACCCAAAATGGGTTGAAAACAAAATGGGTAAAAACAAATCAATGAAAACAAAGGGAAGACAAAACTGACCTTTTGCAGGAGTTGATTCTCTAGAAGTGTCAGAAGACCTAGAACTGGTAAAACACAAACTCCCAGGCCATATCAGGTCCAATAGAAGTCATCAACATGTAGACATGCTTTTTTTAAACTGCTTTAACTTGTAATTGATAGAAAATGGTGCGCTTAATGAGGGCAAGGGTGGCTGGAGCCTCTACCTGCTCACCTGGCAGTTTCTACCAGGAAGTGACCCCCATATGCACCCAGCTTAGGCAGGACAAACAGCAAGCCATCTGCTTCTGGCCATGTAATATTTCAGAAGCAGGAAGCATATGCCATGGTAGGCCAGGTCTCATTCACTCGAGTCCAGCATGACTAGTAACAGCGAGCTGTAGGCTCGGTGGGCAGCCGTGTACCCAGAGGGTTAGGCAGTTCGTTTCTCAGCCATCAGGAGATCTCTGTGGGCAGTTTGTTTTACCAAGAAACCTATAAAACCTCTGGGGTCATGCTCCAGAAACATGGTGGCAGAAAATTGGCTGTTTTAACTTAAATGGAAGTTTTAGAAAAAGCAGACCCCATTTCCTGCTTCTGTCCTACCGGGTGTGGGGGCACACACCTGTAATCCCAGCACTTGGGAGGATCACTTCAGTCTCAAGGACAGCCTGGGACACAGTTCAAAGCCAGCCTGCACTATACAGTGAGACCCTATCTCAAAAAAATAACCACATAAAACAACAACAGAATGATGTGTCCTAGAAAGTGAAATTTTACCCTGAATCACAATGGAATTGTGGAAGCAATAGAACGACAAAAAGTATAAAGAAGAAGTAAATGTCAGCTGCTGAGACTTTAGGAATACTTATTGCCAACTTGTGAAAAGCTGAGTGGTATATATATATATATATATATATTTTTTTTTTTTTTTTGTATTTTTGTCTTTTTGAGACAGGGTCTCACTATGCAGTTCAGGCTGGTCTTGAACTCACTTTGTAGCCCAGGCAGGCTTCAAACTCACAGTGATCCTCCTGCCTCAGCCTCTTAAGTGCTGGGATTACAGGCACGCACGCTGGGCTGACTGGTACATTTTTACTATTTCTTTTATCCAATTTAGCTTCCCAAGGTTAAAGATGGGCTCTCGTTATACTTGTATTGCTTTTGGTATCTCCATTTTAGGGTTCCCTTACAGCGTGGCAGCACATACCTATAGTCTCAGCTCGAGGCCAGTCTGGACCACAAGGGAGACCCTGTATCAAAACACACAGTCTCTTCTTACTATTTACATTCCTTTCATTTTTTAATGTTCTAGTTCCATTTGACTAAGCACTTGTTTATAATTCATCCAGCAATATATTTTCTTTTATTGTATAACTACACTCAATGAACTTTTCTTATAAGTCTGCCCCACTAGTTCATCATAACCAGATCTGTGTAAATCAAGAAACTTGGCCTTTTTCCCTGCTGTCTTCACCTGACTGGTAAAAATCAGATGGGCTCAGATATTACCTTAGTTACCTCACACCTTCAAATTGAGGCAAAACAAATCACAAGGAAACAAAAAATGCTTTAGGCTTATATGCTTAGTATTACCTTTGAATTTAAATAAAATTGCTTTTCTTTATCCAAGAGTTCTGCTTGCAGTTTTTCTTATGGTTGTAGAGACTTGAGGTATTATTTTCTGTAATAATTTTCGTTCAGTTAACAATAATTGTGTGTGCCTGTAATCCCAGCACTCAGGAGGTTGAGGCAGGAGGATCCTCATGAGATTGAGGCCAGACTGGGCATCATAGTGAATTTAAAGCCGGCGTGAACTACATAGCGAGACCCTGTCTCAAGAAACAAAAACAATAAAGAAACAAACATAAGAATTCCTATTTTCTTTCTGATCTGTTTCCTTTGTTGCACTAAAACTAATAGGCTGGTTATCTTCCAAATAAAGCAAGTCAGAAGTTGTGGTGACAACACAGATGCCTGAGTGCAGGAAACTATTATAATAATCTTTGTACTATGGCATGTGTGACAGGCTCATTAAGAGACTGATAAAAACAAGCAGAATGTTTGGATGAAATGAGAGAAACTTACCAAGAAGGAATCACTAACTTTGGCAGTCACCCAGCTGGGCAGTTCTGAGTATCCCGCTAGCTCTCCTGTAGATAATACCTCTGATATGTGAATTATGGTTGCCTAAGTTATGTTGCAGGTACCAGAGGGCTGCTTTTGGTGAAAACACCGACTCTACTTTTGGGTTTACAGCTATCTGCTGGGTGACTAAAATGGAATGAAATGTTTGATATCTCTATTTCCTCTGGCCCTGTCTTAGCTACTTATTTGTGGGACAAAATACCCAATATGTTAAATGAGGAGAGGTTTACTTAGGGTCACAATTTGTAGAGCGTTTAGTCCACAGCTGGTTGTCTCAAGGCAGCGCATTGTGGCAGAGGAGAGAGAGCTTCTGCTGTGGTGGGCAGGAAGCAGTGAGCCATCAAGGGGAGAGGAAAGGCATCCTTCCATGCCACACCCACACCAAGCTGCCTCTTCCCACCAGCCTTCACCTACCATCACCCCACTCTAAGCCCATGGTGGATTAGTCCACTCCCACACAGCTATGACCCAGTCACCCCCCCCAAACCCCGCCTATGAGCACCTGAGGCTTTGGTGGTCATGGAACAAAACATGACTTCACTTTGCTGTCTTAACCCTGAATCAGATTATACTCAGTGTGCACATAGACATGTTGATCCTTTAAGAAATATTTTGCCCAAGACTGAGATACAGCAGTAGCTTGGCCAGTATCCATCGGAGCTGCTGTTTCCTCTACCCTATCCTTGTGCTTTTTCAGCACCTTGAGCACTGAGTCATGCAGTTCTTTCATAAGATAAAGTTTGTACAAGATGTCTGTCACTAGCTGTCAGAGTGGGTCAGCCATTCCTGAGCAAAGTTAACCCACAGAGTACAGGGCTGTGATGTTTTGAGCAGGATAGTGGTGCCAAATAGGGGAGAATTCAACAGGTGTTACAACAAATTGACTGACCACTCAGTGGTCCAAATCCATCAGGAGAAGAAATGTCTTTTCAAAACATGTCCCTGGCCAATGGAAATTAGTGGACTTTAGCTCAACAAGTCAATAAAAGTCTGCTGCTGCCTTTGTTCTGTGATCAGCACTGTGGTTACTTTCTGGGCTAACTGCTCACTCCCTTCAGCCAAAGCTCATTTGCCCGATGATACCCTGTCTTAGTTACTTTCCTTGTCACTGAGACACAATACAGAACTCTGGGAAGGAGAAAAGGAAAGGGTGATTTTGGTTCCTGCTCACAGCCCACAGCTGGCTGGCCCCCAGTTCAGCATAGCAGGAGGGCACAGCAGAGGAGAGCTCCTGGCATGGTGGACCGGAACCAGAGAAAATGAAAAGAGGAGTGGGGAGGAGCCGTGCCTTGCCTCACAGGCCACACCCCTGTGACCTGCCTCCTGTGAGGAGACCCACCTCCCAAGGTCACTTTTAGCTTTTAGCTTTGCTAATGAATGTCATGTCCCCATGACCCAAACACACCCCCAAAAGCCCCACTAATGAACACAAGCTTTGGGAGGACGTCTAGAGGCACACCATAATACACCCCTCCCGATGAAGCTCTGTCTGTGCGGGAGTGTTATGTTCACTATATTTGACATAGTCTTATTTCTACCATCTCTGCATCAAAATATCCTACTGTCTGGAATCACAAAGCTTGAACGTTTTCCAGAGATGTTTCTTGTTGAGTCAGTGCTATATTTTGTACAATATTCCATCCTCTTAATATGTGTGGAGACTTGTTTGATGACTTGAAATATGGCTTGTCTTGGCAAAGTGCCGGGACAGTCTGGATAATGGTGTTTCCAGCCAAATTTCTGGTGCTGAATTCCTAACCCCCAAAGTGAAGGGGGTCAGGCATCTGACAGGTAATTAAGTAATTCTAGTGGAGTCCTCCTGAGCAAACTGGCACCTTTACAAAGGAGACTACTGACAACCGTGCCCTTCCTGCCACATGGAGAAGATGGCCACATACAAACCTAGTGCAAGCCAGCCCCGGAAACAGAATCTGTGTATGCTTTGATCTTGGACTTACCAGCCTCCAGAACTATGAAAAATAAATTTCTGATCTTTGTGTCTCTCAGTGTATGGTATGTTTTAAAGCAAGCTAATGATCTAAGGCAAGTACTGTGTGCAGTTTTAATGTGTATAACTGATGTTTATGGCTTTATTTTAATTGCTTTTATGGTTTAGCAGTGTTCTAACATTTTATGCATTTGTGGGCTATACCATACAACTTACCTGTCTACATTTAAGTGATTCTATACCAATTCCAGTACAGAATCAGGCCCTTACACATATATAATTCCACTTCTCTACTCTCATCTTTGTGCTATCATTATTTTAGATTTTTCTTTTATGTATACTATAAACCCACAGCAGATTAGCTTTAAAATAATTATATTTTGCAGAGATTTTTAAAAAGAGAGAATTTACCCATGGATAGTTGCCATTTCTGACCTCTTCTTTTGTGTAGAGCAGGTGCCTACACAAGTTATAGACTATGAGCCAGATATGCCCCCCCCCCCATTTTACAGTATACAGGGCCTCATTTTTGCTGAGCAAGTGCTGTACCACTGAGTTGTATCACCAAATCTTTTAAAATTTTGAGATACGGCCTCACTAAGTTGCCAGGCTGGCCTCAAGCTCACGATCCTCCTGCCTCAGCCTCCCAAGTAGCTGGAATTGCAGTTGTACGCTACCACACTGATTTTACCATGTTTTAAAATGATTACTTGAAACTGGGCATCATGACTCATGCCTGTAATCCCAGTACTTGGGAGGCTGAGGCAGGAAGATCACTGTGAGTTCAAGGTCAGCTTGGGCTGCATAGTGAGTTCAAGGATAGCTGGGAGTGTAGTGAGACCCTGTCTCAAAAAAAAGTATTAAAATGCTTACTCAAGACACAGTCAAAATCATGTATAGGTGTAGAGAATGCTTCCTAGTCCTCCTTGCCAAGAAGTTTATATTTGTAATCCCATGGAAAAGTTATTGGAATTCTAGTGAGTTAATTCCAATCTACCACTTCCAGTGCAACCCAGGGTGAGAATAAATACACTAAGGCATATTTGTAGTTTTGGGAGCCAAGGGGTCTGTCTTGGTTACTTTTCTCTTGCTGCTGGGACAAAATACCTGATGCCCAAAATTAAGGAAGGAAAGGTTTATTTAGCTTACAGTTTGTGGAGGTTTCAGTTCATACTGGGCTGGTTCCAAAGCAGAGTGGAACGTGGCAGAAGGCAAGCGTTCATGGCAATGAAACACAGCAAAAAAAAAAAAACAAATGCAAAAGGCAGGACTGGCTGCAAGCAGCCTCTTTCTCTCCCTCACATATGCAAACAAACCGCAGTGCAGCACTCACACCCATAATCCTAGAAGCCTGCCCCATGACTGCATGAGGATTTGGGGGGACATGCAGACACAAACCGTAACAGGGTCCTAAGTCCTGCTAGGGTAATGCCTAACCAAAACAAAGGCCTCCACCCAGGGCCAAACCTGGGTTTTATTCATTCGTGAAGAAAGGAGTGGCTTGAGGATGAGTGGCTGTAAGAATGGCGGAAAGTAGATGAGTGCCATGAGCTGGGTTAGGTAGGAGGCCTGAAATCACCTCTGCGATATGCAGAGAGAAGGATCTGCAGAAAGAGTAACCTGCATAACACAACTGAGATAGCATCTAATGTTCTGGGCTTGGTGCTTCAGCTCTGATGTGTAATCTTTATGCCCTGGGAAGTCACAGCCTGTTATCTCGAGGCCCTATCCCAGCCGACAGCATGAAGCATGAAGCATGACTGTCTATCCTGCCTCAGCTCACATGGGAGCTACAGGGCGCAGGGAAACACTGCCCTGTCATCTCTGCTTCAAAGACTGGACATCAGCACCTCGGCTGGACTAATTTGTATTGCTTGAAGCCAACTGAAGGGGAAAGGAAAAGTCCTAGCCAGCTCCGCACACCACAATACATGAAAATAGAGTCAGGTTCAGCCAAAATGGAGACAATTGCTTCTCCTTCAGGTACAGTTGCCAGGTGGTCCTCCATATATAGGTGCTGTAAATCCATTCAAGGCCCTGTGAAATATTTGCAACAAACTGTGTGGCTTACAAAGAATAAAATATCATCTAGTCCTTTACAGAAACATCAGTCCATTTCTCATGTAAAACTACGTTTTCACCAGTTAGCTGAATTACTATAAAATTTGGGAACTAAAGCATACCTAGAAGTCAGCTGTTTTATTAGTCAAATGTTAAGCAGTAACTACACAGGAGTACTCTCCACTGCAACAGTAAAACCAGGAATAACTGGGAGTCAGTGTTCTCATACTAGGGAAAACAGGAGACATAGAATTGCATCACTGTGAGATTTAAAGCTGCAATATTTTATATATTGAAAACCTAGGGCTGGATATGCACCTCCATGGCAGCACACTTGCCTGGCACACACATTAGGCCTTGGGTTTAATCTCCAGCACCCTAAACATATCTCTTGCTTATACTGACACTGAAGATGTTAATCAGGCTTTAAAACCTCACAATTTTACTTAATGTATATTCATATGTGGAAGCAGCAATATATCTCTAGGTGTCTACAGTAAAAGTGCATATTGTAACAATTCCTTTGAGAACTGGTATCAAAGGTTCTTACCAGTGATGTCACTATGTTGCCTTTAATTCATTTCCTCACCCCCACAATCTCTCAGAGAGTAGGCTGCCATGAAGGAACTTATACATTTCAAAGAGGACATGATAATTCTGGATCCACTATGTATATCCTACACCCTCTAGAGAAATTTTGGTATTAAAAGAAGAATCAACATGCAAAAATGTACACAGCCCGGTTAGATAGGTTTTGGTTTTAAGTTCTGAAAAATGTTTAAAAATTGCTATCTACAACAGGACCCAAATTCCTAATGTGTGGAGTAGTTGCTGCTGCATCCCCCATAAGCCACATGCTGACTGTGGGCATTCCCACTCACTGTACATGACAAATTTCCATACTGACAAATTTCCAAAGTAACAAAAACATCAGGTATCCACTCAAATTTGCTATTAAAGTTTCAAAAACCATCTCCAATTTTGCGGTCAATATGCCTATTATTTTTTTGAGTGGCACAGTCCTCCACCTACACCATAGCAACTGAGTGCTGGGAACTCAGTTGTCCAGAAGACCCTTCCTGCTGTAGCTGTGGCTAAAATCTGCCAATGAGAGAAAACCTGAACAGAATTTAAAGGGCAGAAGAAGAGTGGAAGCCATTTATCTGAGAACCAGGGATGAGATGCATGTTTCACATATCACTTTACCAATTCTAGACTCATGGTCAAGCAGCCCGAAGCAGTGACACTTCAGCTCAATCATGAGCTCTGATTTCTTATGCACCCCAAAGCTTTAGGATGAAGCGATGAGTGAGTGGGTACTTTCGTGGTATTCTGGTTGGAGTCTCCCAGATATTCCACTGCTCAAGCACTTCTCAAATACTTGTCTTATCATCATACCTATCCTCAAAGTAATTACTGTACAGTAGTCTGCCGTTATCCTTGGGGAATATGCTCTAAGACTCCCAGTGGATGCCTGAAACCAGGGATAGTACCAAACCTTGTATTTATACTCTTGTATTGCTTAGATTTACATAACTCCTAGCAAGCTTTAGAAATTAGACACACTGTGAGATTAATAATAAATAATAAAGGACAGTTTTAGCAATGTACTCTAATAAAAGTTACATGAATATGGTCTCTCTGTCAAAATTTAACTTTACTGTATTCACCCTTTTTGTGATGTTTATATGGGATACCTGACAAAGGATAGCTCTCCCAGGCAAAGCAGTGTGAGATTTCATCTCGCTATTGAAAATGGGGAACATTTTAAATTTACAAGTTATTTATGGAATTTTCCATGTTTTCAGACCATGGCTGACTACAGATAGCAGAAACTAAGGAAAACCCAAGTGAGGAGAATAGGAGGGGGCCTACTGTGTTTTCCTGAACAAAGCATAATATAATCAAAAGTTTAAGCATCACACTCAGCATTACCAAGTCGCTTGTGCGTCAGTAATTATTGTGTTGGTCCTGACATCCTATCTCTTTGAGTTGTTTTAATATTTTTAAAGCCTAACTAATGAATGAAATGTGATTCTTAAAAGCACCTAATAATCAGAATAGCTGGATACCCATATGTAAGGGCAAAGTTGGACTACATCTCTATATGCTATATAAAAATTGACTCAAAATGGATCAAAACACTAAGTGTATCCTGGAAATGGAAAACATTTATTGTAGTTGTTACAGATGATCAGGACCTGGGTCAGAAAGGAATCAACACGGGAAGCAACCTGCTCAGGGGGGAGAGGCAAAGCAATTCAATCCCAGGATGCATGATGCTAGCAATCCCTCTACTGAGGGAAGCTCCGAGGCCCTGACTCCATACAAAGCCCGGAGGAGGCCCTTCTGCTCCCACCCTGGAAGCCTGGCTGGCCTCAGTGGAGTTTGCCTTGATCCAGCACTGGAAACAACTATGGACCTGCAGAAGGACAGTTAGTTTCTACTGTTTGGGGCTTTGGTTTATGCCACTAGGGAAAATAGGAGAGGGAAAGAAATCTGCATTGGGTGGGTGGTCTCTGTTGAGGTCAGAATACCAGTTTAATAGAACTGCCTAGCACAGTGTTTGAATGGGGTGGGGACCAGGTATGGAGACCTGGTGCTTTTGATAGAAGGACTTGAAAGAGTGTAGTCTTATTTTCTCACAAACATTTTATTTTAATATTAGGAGGTAGTTGTCAGGAGGTAGGTACACATGGAACCATGAGCCTAACTTATTGTGAATATACAGTAGATTTTATCTGTGAGTCTCTGGTCCAATGGAAGATGGAAAATATATTCTACACTTGCAAAATATTCTTTCACTTATCCATTTTGGTAATTTGAATTTTTTTTATAGGGTCTCGCTACGTAGTTCAGACTGGACTTGAAGTCACTATGTGTCTTGGTTACTTTTCTCTCATCACTGAGACAAAAATATCTGACACCCAAAATTAAGGAAGGAAAGGTTTATTTAGCTCACAGTTTGTAGAAGTTTCAGTCCATAATCAGCTGGCTTCTAGGCAGGGTGGCATGACACAGGCCAGTTCAAGTGGCAGATGACAGCGACAAGAGCAAAAAAACAGGGCAAACAAGCTCTTTTCTTCCCCTATATTGCATATTGGCCACCCACACCCATGCCGTCTCCAAGCCCTCCTCTTCCTCAAACTGAGGATGTTCACAAAGTAAGCACCCTGAATCTCTTAGTGGAACTTTCAAATTTCTCAAACTGACACAATAAACAATATCCTAGAGTGGTAAGGACAAGTCCTTTTTACCCTAGGATTTAGAACTGTTGTGTTAGTTAAGCATTTAGACTCCTCAAGTTGACACAGTGTATCAACCATAACACTATGTAACCCAGGCAGGCCTACAAATTGGGAAGTAGAGTACCTCCTGACTCAGCCTCCCAGTTGGTGGGATTACAAGTGTACACCACCACATCAAGTGGTAAATTGAATTTTGATGAAATATATTTTATTCTACATTTTCAAGCATGTTTGTTTTACAGTATCATGACTCACTGGGGCTCTCAGTGTACGCCAGGGGCAAAACAGCAATGGGAATGAGGAAGAGATAGACAAGAGGCAAGATTGGATTCAGGTGGAGGTCCTCTCTCTCCTGATGAGTGGGGAAGAACTGCCCAAGAACGGTAGGGTCTTTATTTATAGCCTTGAGAGGTTGATGTCAATCTCAACCTCTCTACTCAGCAATCAGTTAACCAGCTGCAACAGCTTGTTTACCTAGTTTGAGGAGCTCCCCGTGTTCCTGAGCTACCTGTGTCCTGCACACATAATTAATTTCCAGCTTTAGCCATTCCCAACATTAAGGCTAGGCATAGCACTTCCTGATCACTTCTTCCCTTTTCCTCTAGCACTGTTTTCTTTTTGTGTTCTCAATATAATCTATGAGGATACATTTTATTATCATTTTATGACAGCTCATTGTGATGTATTCTGTCGCTAATTTCAGTAAAATCTTTTTCTGTCATATTCTATTTATTCTTCCAGTAGAGACTTTTGATTATTTTATTTATTTATTTATTTGTGTGTCTTTTTGAGACCAGGTCTCACTATGTAGTTCAGGCTGGCCTTGGGCTCACTTTGTAGCCCAGACCCAGGGTCTTCTTACCCAGACAGTTATCCAAACATTTTATTTGCAGTTTGAGATGGAGTCTGGCTAAGTCACTTAAAAGTGCGGGCATTATACACACAGCCACCATGCCTGCCTCAGAGCTTAGTTTGTGTTCAGCAGATGCTATCTTTCTGGCTATTGAGTGAGGTTTTTCTTATGAGTTGCTAATTTCTTAAGCTGAGGACTTCCTGTGAGTTGTTTATTTTTCAAAACAAATTATGCTTTTCAATAATGTGATCATTTAGAATTAGTGTTTTCTTGAACACAGGATCTGCTCTGCTGGTAAATTCAATAAAATGCTTTATCTTTTATTTCTTTACATTTAGTGATTTCCATTAGAACCTCCTTTTTATTTCAAGGAACGAGTTTTCCAGAATTTCATGGAATCTGTTCCATAGAACAAAACATGCTTAATATTATCAAGAAGGTACATGACAGAGCTATACCTGATATTTTCAAATTGTGAGAAAGCACTGACATAAAATATGCAGTTCTCAAATGCAGAGCAATTACATTTGCAGTGTGGTTACATTGTGATAAACCTATCCCATTTGAAAATAATGTCAGATGAAAAGTCATTTACTCTATCTGACCTACTGAGCATCAAGAGTTAGCCTGCATTGCTGTAAACCTGGACAGAACACTTGCCCTAGCCTATGTGTGAGCAAACCCACTTTACAAATTGTGTTATATCTGTCATATAAGTTGTTGAACACATATCTACGAGACACTGGTAGCACATTACCCTGTAGCCTGTAGTTGTTCACCCTCATGGTTCGTGGCCCAGAACTGTGGCTTTGCTGCACCTGACAAGCACCTTGAGAGACTGTCATCCCGCGTATTACTACCCTGGAAAACAGAAAGTTTTAAGTTCAAATAATATCACTACTGTTTGTGTGTCACTGCCACATCACTGAAAAGTTAAAAAGAGTTGTTGATTTCAATCATGGTAAGTTGGGGACAGCCTATATATTCACTTTTTTGAATCCAAATAAATGATGAAGTTTTCCAAAAATTTCATAGGATCTCATGAAGGTCTCTTGATAAGGGACCTCCATGCTGTGTATGTAAATTTTGCTAGATGTAGTGAGCAAACTTCTTTTTGACTAATGTCCTTATTGCTCACTCACACTGGTACTGTTACTGAGAGAAAAATACCTTCATGGATTTCCGAGAAAAGGGTTGTGGATGAGATTTTGAGCACACAGAGGGGATGGGATAAGCCCAAATCAAGAGTCCATTGGTGTCATTCTCTGTCTTCAGGGAAACAGGACCCCATGGACAGGACCAAGAGTGATGGAAGACAACATTCTTTCAGTGGAAAAGAGGAAACAGTTCTTAAAACACTGTGGGACATCACAATATGCTGCCAGTGTGGGAGCTGAGGGAGAAAGTGGGTAGAGTCAACCTGTGGTCAACTCTGAGGTAGGATCTCCTCCCATGGCAAGGTAAGCCTTAAAAGAACCTTAATAAATGGGCACTCATTAGTTAAGGTGGGCATAGCAACTATCAGGATGGTATAACTGCTGATATAGGATGATGGTGTAAGAGACTGCTATAACTGCTGAAAGTCCCTGTGCACACTGGGTGCACAGCTTCTCCCCACTGTTTTCACCTTCCACTGTTGGCCCCATTTGGAGGTCATCATCAGGCTTTTTGTGGGCTGTGGAGCAAGAGAACTTTAATTATCATGCCCTCTTTATAGCTTGAACTTTAAGAAAATCTAAAATCCAGTGATTATTCTCTCCATTTCTCCATTCCTTCTTGAGAGTGCACTAATTTCATAGTATTAATAATCAGTATCAGTGTGTCTAGCATTTGGAATGAAACTTTTTAATCAGCTGATCAAGTATTGTCATACTTTAAAGAGAAGTCTATTTTTGGGAGACATTTTCTCAATGAATCTGGTATTTTTAAAAGTAAATTTTATCAGTTTCTGTTTTTAAAAAGACTACTTTAGACTTTTGTGTAAATATTTCCCTTGGAAGAAGGTGATATTTTTCCTAGGGCAAAAATAGATTAATTGAGCTGTAGAATATAGGTAACATTTCCCTGTGACACAGAAGTTGGTAAGTTTTACTTATGGCCCACTTTAAAATATTTTTTAAAGTTTAAGTATGAAAATACCTTAAGTTCTTGGAGCCTCTGCTGTGCCAAAAATCTCTGATGAGCATTGCGGGGACCTGGATTCCTTGTTCCACACCCAATGTGTTCTGGAAAGGTAAAGGGAAGCAAATGTGAAGCTTTTCCTACCTACTGTGAAATTAAAGGGAAGCTCTGCTTTATCTCAAAGTCCTGCATTTTCCTTCAGCATCTATGCAACTGAGATGCTAACTTGATCACTGTAAATAGAATAGATCTAATAATTTCTACAATTTTTGAGAGCTGTGGTAAATAATGGGGTAATAGAGACATGATTTTGTAGAAAAGAAAATGGAAAACAGGAAATAAGGGTCTGACTACAAGACAAAATATCTTGGTTTTTAATGAAAGTGATAATGAAACCTGGATTTTAAGTGTCTAAGACTGTAGCTTAAAAATCAATTGCTGATCAGCTTGCCTCACTGGAATTAGATTAGATTAATCAGATTAGAAGAACTGGTCCATGATACCCTATGCTTTACTAGAGTGGGATGAACCTACAGTAATTATGCAGTCTAGTGCCTAAGTGATGCATTAGAGTGGCAGAGGTAGGAATACAAATGTTTCCGCTGATGCTGGGTTCTTGAAGCACAGCGGAGACAGTGAATGCATTTCTGCTGAAGACACATGTGGGCTGAAGATAACCACAAGAGTGTTTTTAGTCTTGCAGATATGGAAGCAGCATGTTAGATATGATGTCTTTATAATTAAGGCATGTGGAGGTCTCTCTCAAGCTGATGGGTATCTTCTAGTCTCTGTTCTTAAAATTTTGTAGTAACTCCTCTGTATTCCATTACTTCCATTTATAAAATGTACATTTCACATTTTGTCTTCTATTTTGCCTATCAATATTTTTATCAATCATTTTACTTACTTCATCTATTACTTTAGTTTCATAATGCATGATTGTATTTTTTTAGTATTTCCAGTACTAGTGTCTACAGAACAACATAATGTGATTAGATAATTCTCATAAAAATATCACTTTACATTTTCTTCTGTCATAAGAACAAATATTATTTTGTAATACAGACAATCTTGCATTCAACAACTTTAAGCAGACGCTGTGCTGGGGTGTGTAGTATGAAATTGTGGTCACGCTCCCATTTCTCTTAATTACCTCTAACTGTTCATAATTAATACTATTCATAGAATAGATCTTTGCACATATATGAGAACATTTCACAGATGAAACTATCAAATATCATGCATGTTAAAGAAAATGAAAAAGTGTTAAAACCTATCCTGAATAGATCTGCACTGTTTGAAGAATAAAGCTACCTCATATTCTTGGATTAGAATTGTGGTTAAATGCTGAGTTACTCCTGGAATTGTCAAGTCCCAACTCTGTACTCAGTAGGTTGTGAATCAGAGACTAACTAGACTCTCTCTGGAAACAAATGTCCTCATCGTTACCATTCAAATACTCACAGTGACTTCCACATAGTTAGAATTGTGAAGGGTAAATCACTTTCTGTAGAATTCAGAACATTGACTTATACACTATCAAACAACCTTAAGACTGAGCAGTCAATGCTATAGTCTTCCAAATGAAGTGAAGTCTTTTTGTAAATAGTTTCTAAGAGTTCACAAGCAATAGGTAGAAAATACTGGTCTTTGGTTGAAAAATAAAGATAACCCTTGATAATAAATAGTATATAATAACGAATATCTGGTCCATAAAATGAAGCAAATAATGAGGAGTATTTTGAGGGTAATTAATTGCAAGGTGCTTTTACAATAATAAATATATTTTAATTTGAAAACTCATCACATTTTTCAATGACATGTCAAATAAACAAGAAAGAGGCAGCACATCAGCGAATGAACTGGGAAAACTAAACTGAAGATACCTTGCAGCCAGGGAGGAAGGTTTGATTCTGAAGTGCTCACACTCTGGGCACGCTCATGGACTGACTGAATGTATTTCTGAGCCTAAGTGCATCTACTCTGAGCTCCATTTGGTGAAAATAAAAACAGAAGTGCTTCAGATTGGAGAAACTGAATCCAGGGGTAACTGTGGCTAAGAGTAGGATGGGGATTTATGGTTTGGGAGGGGTAGCTACGAATCCTCATGGTGGCCTGAAGAGCAATTTGTCTATCCCCAGTCAGTCTTCCATTGACCCCTTTCAAAATCAGATGAGATCAGGTATAATTAGGGTGGTGTGGCCATAGACGCATGTCAGAGGTCAAATTTCTGTGCCAACAGAATATGGCCAGGCTGGAGCGGATGATAGTGAAAGATCTTGAACTATGGGAGGTATTGGTGATGGCCTATCCTTACTGAAAAGGCCTGATACAATAGGAAGAGAGCATACTTGATGTTGCAGAGGGTCAAGCTGAGGTGGCGCTGGTGGAAAGGAAGCTCTGCTAATGTCCTTTAGGAGTAATGACACTATCTGTATCTTTGAACTGCTCATCAGCTTTTTACCTTCCAAACTAAAGAACTTCTGCATTAAGCTCATAATGATTAACAACTCCCAGTCAGTGTCTCCAGAAAAGGAGCCGGAACCCCACATATCACTGGAGCAGTTGGAAAGAGATCCTTACTCCTCTGGTAAAGAAAGTCAAGTGTCCAGTAGCTTCGAAGCAGTTGTGGAAGACTGACTTTTGCTCTTGAGCTCCTGTTAAGATTAAGGAGAACAGAATCTCTCAGGGGAAAATGACATAAAGAAGAAGAACCTGACTCATTTTCTCCTTCCCAGCTGAAGGGATGTATGGGGTTTGGTTGGTAGCTGTCTTCCCCTCCCCCTTCCTTCCCTTCACCCCTTCTGGTACCCCGATGGACTTGCTTCTGTCTTCCCTGGCTATCAAACCATTCTCCACTCCAACGTGAGTGCAGCTGGATAGGCAGCAGTGGTGCCCCCCCCCTCACCTGCCTGCTACTGTAGAGGACACTGATGCATTTTTTGAAGTGGCCATGGAAAATAAAGAGGGATCTGGGACCCTTCTTTGCACATCCAACATGCATAGGACTTGTTCAGCCCTGACCCTCACTGGAACAGGCCTGCAAGCTGCTGTGTAAACTTTATTCCTCAGCTACCTCTTGGGTTTAGCCTCGGGTGACCCCCCTCCTGTGTACTGAGCCCCCCATGCTGTACCACAGGCCCTGGCACAACAAGCATGCACTCTGGTGGTCCCGTAAAAACTTAACTGAAGTCAACTAAGTATTTGCAAAGATAGAAATTAGTAAGTAATTAAAAAAATGCACCACCTAAAGCCAGAACACACTAACAAGGGGACTGGCATGAACAGGGTATAAACTCCATATGTTGGGAGAAAGTGATAAACCAGGATGCCATATACTGCCAGAGTCTGCGAAACCTAGATTAAAAATTCCATTAGAAAAATATGTACACTATGTAAGATAACACAGATAAAGTAGGTTACATGGTTAATGGCTTAGAAGAGTTAATATTGCTAAAATATCCACCATAATTAGATGATGCTACAGGTTCTATGTGAGTTCAATTAAAGAACTTATAGCATTCTTTGCATCACTAGGCAAAAACAATCTTAAAATATATATGAAACTAGAGAAGATTGGAAATAACAAACTTGGAGCAAAATAAAGCTGGAGATGTCATTCTTCTGACTTTAAAAGATACTGTACACAATACTTAAAACAGTGTGGCACTAGCATAAGCAGAGAGAATGGAGAACTCATGCAAACCAACATATCTGAGTCAATTAATGTTAATGGAAGGTGTTTCAGACACATCTTGATGTTCTATATGCCTGAATTCCCTGTATTTTTATTTGCCTGAAGTCTTCCCCTACAGTTGTAAAGTTGTAGAATAATAAAGCTGAACAAGATACGCTGTGGTCAGTCTGTAAGTTCAGATTTCTTTGATCCTATGTACATGACCAATTTTTTCAATTTTTTCAATTTTTAATGGTAATCAGGATGGCTTTTGAAGATGGAATCTGCATTCCTTGTGCACACATTGTTAGGAGCAATAAAAAACTAGATTTTTGACTTATAGCTTTACGTTTCATTCAGATTGGCACTATGAATGAAGAAATGATAGCTACATGTAATTGTCACTAAAATTTATCAGGCCTGGGTATGGTGGCATATGCCTGTACTCCCAGCACTTGGTAGGCTGAGGCAGGAGGTTTGCTGTGAGGCCATCCTGGGCTACAAAATGCACTGAAGGCCAGTGTGGAATACAGAGTAAGACCCTGACTCAAAAGAACAACAACAAAAAAGTTATTAGGTTACATGGTACACACTGCGGAGTAGTGGGGCTGACTACATCCTCCATACATGGGTGCTGACCAGTTAAAATGGGCATGGCATACATCAAAATGGGAAGAGCCAAATGCAACAGTAGCAGCTCCCTCTCCCCTCCTGAGACCACAGCATTCTCATCATCCTTTTCTCCTCTCTCCATTTGCACCATTTGGAGGTCAGGAGCAGATGCTTTGTAGGCTGTGGAGCAGATAAATTATTGATTACTATGGCATTAAGTAGTTCAAGAGTTTAGGAATCCGCTTATCTCAAGGCGTCTTTCATGTAGCAGCATTCAAACTTTATCACTGTTCTCCTTTTTCTTTCTCAGATAGATAAAATGATAGAGAAATGGATTTTTTGTTTCCTGTGTGGAAGTTTTGTGTTTTCCTCAGATGTCAGGAGAGGACTGAGCAACCCACTGTGTCCCAAATTTTAAAATGTCAACCGCTAGCAAAGCGGCTTCACGTGACCTGGAGATGAAAAGGAGAGGTGGGATAAGCATCAGGGAATAATACGTGTATGGCTGTAGGGAGCAACTGAAGCTGGAAATTGGTCACCTGTGTTAATGAAGCAAGACTGGTGGAAGAGCACAGCACCTGAGGCAAGCCACTAATTGTTGCTAGGTAACCCTGTCTCATGTGATACTTTGTCAAATGTATAAATAAATGCCCCTATAGTGGTTGAGCAATACCTTTTCCTTCCATCCGGAGAGAGAGGGCGCCACCTGACCTCAGCTGTCTCCTATCTTTCCTTTTCCCATCTTCTCACCACCCTTCTCCCCAGGAACTTCAGGAGCCACACCAGTTCACAGCAAGTGGGCTGCCTATTTTCTCCAGGTTTAACATGGCTGTAGATTTTAGTCTCAGCATGGCTGCAGGCTCTGTTCTCTGTCCCTCACTGTTATGGTTGATAAATTGTGTCAACTTGGGAAGTCAAAAAGTTTGGCTGAGTGACTCAGGAGGAAGCCAAGGTGCTTACTTTATATACATCCTGAGCCTGTGGAAGAGGAGGGCATGGAGATTATGTGAGTGCTACATTCCCCCTGGGTGGGGGTAGGCTGTTTACAATGTAAGGGAGATAAAGAGCTTCTTGCAGCCATTTCTCCTTTTGGTTCTGGTTGTTTTTGCTGTGTCCTGCCACCATGAACGTTTGCCCCGCCATGTGCCATTCTGTCTCTGAGCCAGCCGGGTATGGACTGAAACCTCCACAAACTGTAAGCTAAATAAACCTTTTCTTCCTTCATTTTGGGCATTGGGTATTTTGTCTCAGCAATGTGAAAAGTAAGCAAGACACTCACTTTAAAACAGACTTTTATAGTAAGTTGCCTGGTGTTTTCACACACCCTTTGGTTCCACATGCACCTCCAGGTGGCTTGTTTTGGTGTGGCTTTGCGGATGCCTATGTGGAATGTGGTGTGTGGTTACAGGTCTCTTGTGAAATTTAACAAGTACTTACTAGTTTAAATGTCAGAGGCTGCAGGGTCTTGTCAGAGCATTTGGCTTGTTTTCTGGTTGAGAAATTATTTTTGAATGTAATTGCTTTTCTGGAAATGTTTGGAAAAATAATGTTTTTTGCTGTTTACATACTGGTTTTGATATTGTTAAGGGCCTATTTGCAAGGAACATACGGGCTACAGCTTTAGCCTATCTGATTAAACTCTGTTCTCCAGTTCCAAGAACAGGACTAATTTTTCAGCAATCATGCTATACAGCAGTTATCGCCATTCAATGGTGAGGTAGCCCCTATTTCCTGTGCATTGCTTCTATCACACAGCCAAAGAGAATGTATTACTCTTCCCCCATAAAACTCCTACTGCACTGATCCAAATCTCTAAGGTCTTGGTTGGGTTTTTCTCAGTTTGTACGACATTCCTTGCCTACATCCCATAGTGGTTTTATGTGTGGAAAAGGGTGGGCTGAACACAGTAGGCAGATACCGAGAGAAGCATACTCTGAACCTTAGCCGAAGTAACTCCATCTTCTAGTGTAGCACTGCTTAGGTACCTGTGGGATGTTGCCCTTTGTTTATCTTTCAGCTCTACATTAAAGGAGGCTTGGAAAATTTCACTGTACTGCAGCTGACCAGTCATCTGCAGTTCTGCAAGTAACCCCTAATAAACTCACTCACTTGTCAAGCTGGGTTGACTGAGGCATTGTTTGGACTGTTGTCATGCTCTCAACTGAGAGACACTATTTTTACTTCTCTCCTGGAACTTCATGGGTCATGTGGTGCCTGGACAGAGCCCCAAAAGATACAAAGATGAGGCAGGAAAAAGTATCTGTGGTGGAAAAAGGGTGGTCACCTTCTTCCATGTGGCATGTGGTGGCACATATTTTTACTTCCTGGGTAGGAGGCCCTGAAGATGCCTAATGCACAAAGTACTATCCTGCAATTTCTGAAAGTCTGTACTGGATTGTTGAAGAGCTGTAGCTGATACTGCATGAAGCCTACTATTGAAAATAAAACATGTTACTGAGGTGGTTTTTGCCCAGGGGAAATCTTGGGGTAGCCACCCTCCTCCTGCTATAGAGTTGTTCAACTCTTTTATAAATCTAATTTTGTGTGCATTCAGGGATGCTCTGAAAACTAATGAACTACACAAATACTGTAATCTCTTAAAGTCCACATGAGATAGGATTCCAGGAAAAGTACTAGTTGGTATTGCATGGCCCTTGCTATGGGGCATTAGGCAGGCCTGCAACCAAGATTATCAGCCCAGAAGATATCCTGGGATGGTTATCTGCTTCTCGGGGAGTGGTAGTTACTATTACGGATACCTGGGAGCCACCGCTGGAATACAAGGGGCCCCTGAAAGAACCCTAAAGATTAGGGGCAATACTTTCATTTGATAATGAGCACTGATTTCAGAAGAAAAAGGCAGCTCTGTAAGATCACAGAAGCCATGGCAGGAGAAGCAGAGGGTAAGCTCCTAGCCATTCCTAGAAGGAATTGAGCTGGGAAAAACCATTAAGTGCGGGGCTGGGGATATAGCTCAGTGGAATAAGTGCCTGCCTAGCAAGCGCAGGGTCCTGAGTTCGATCCCCAGTACCGCAAAAAAAAAAAAGTTAAAAAAGAACCATTAAGTGCCAGTGCTGGGGTAGGACACCAACAGGAAGGTGGAGATGGAGGTTCTGTGCCACCATGAGCTCAAGCTGGAGTTAACCTTGACCAGTATGAGAAATAAGCCAAGCCCCAAAGCTGCAGGTCAGACAGGAGAAGTAACTCTTGGAACTTGCTGTGGGTCCTCGTGGGTAGAGAAACTGGGGTTGGTTCCTGTCTCCAGATGTCAGGGGAGAGGGAACGAGCTTTCCTGGTAACATGGGAGGAGCTAATGAAAAGCCCACAGTGACACATCTTCACTGTTAGTGTTTGAAGTGCACTTTTGAGGTTTTTTTTTGTCTACTTAGGACATCTAAAACATTTCCTGGGAACAGCTCTGGCATAATGTTTAGGCTGGAATTACAAAGTTGCTCTTTAGCTACTTCTGCTTGTAATAATTTTGCTGTTGAAAGTTACTTGAAAATCTTTTATTGTGGACTTCTATCTCAAGTGTAAATACCTGTGAGTTACCACTCAGCTCAGAGAGACAGGTATCAGTGTTTTGAAATCTATGTCACCACAGGGCTTGTGATGACACAGAATCAGTAAGTAGGGCAAAGTAGAGATGTACAAATATTGAGTGTGAGGATGCCTTCTGGTAAGAAGGGAGTTTGTATGGTAAGATTTTGCCCTGCTAGATTGAGAAAAGAAAGGTGAAGACAAAATCATAACACTGAAGTATCCAACCGTCTGTAGACAATGAGTCTTACAAGAGGAAATGTTTGGCTGCTCTGTTTTTGTTCTTCTTGGTCCTGTTAATCCTACAAGTTAATCCTCTTAAACCTTTCTTGCTCAAGTGTAGGTAAAAAGCCTATGACAGACTCTCATTCTGCAGTAGCCCACCAGTGTGGGACCATGTAAGACCAAGAACTGGGACAGCATTCTACAGACAACAGTAGAAATGACTGATCAATAATGTTTTCCCAGAAACTCTCACAAGGACAAATGGGGTAATTTACCAAAAGCAAGAGTTGTAAAAATCAAGATGGAACCACTCACACCAGGGTTGTAAAGGATTCATAGGTGTGAATGACTGATGCAATTACTAGAAAATACTCTGCTAAAACCCTAAGTTTGTTTTGAATCAGTTTCATCCTCCCTTAACAGACCTGCTACTGAAGAACCTGGATACTGACATTCTCAAGAACCTTATAGAAGTGGATATGAAATCAGGGCACACTCTTCCTAACAGAGTTCCCAAGGGTGTTAATGAGGGCAGTGATACATACTCCATCATGTCACCCTGTAGCTGTCCAGCAGACCCGCATACACTGTGCGCCAATCTTCAATATCCTCAACCACTGTGATTTGGCAGTGCTTGCTGAGGTGAGTGATTTCTCAGAATACTGTGATGGGAATGGAGTACACATCACTAATCCCAAAGGCTCTACTTTCCCTTTGTTTTTCTGATTACCACAAAGCCTTGTAAATTCAGTAGCTGCACAGAAGGGATTAGAAACTTCACCTGCGCTGTGGCATACACGTCGTCCTCTGCTAGATAAGCCCTCGTGAACTCAGTTGCCAAGCTGCACTTGACTCACGAGTACTCTCAATTTGGAGGCAGATGTTAGTTTACATCTTCTTTGGGAAATTAATAGGCTATCAGTGGACTGGTATAATTTTAAAGCACTGTTAGCCATTTATTTATCTAGAGTCCCACACACAGGCTCTCAGTTGCCAAAATAGCACTGAATGTGCTTCTCCTGTCTCATTCTACCAAGTGGCTGGGATTATAGACACGTACCATGACACCAGCCCCCAAAGCGCTCTACTGGAAACAGCATGTCACTGACCTTGTTCCAAATGAACACGGAGTGCTCCTCACTACATGGGGTGAGGTCTTTCATTTTACTCATGCCTTTTTACAACTGTGAAAATCCTGTAGGGAAAACATATCCACAGCTCAGAAAGTTCAGGTTAAAATTCAAATACAAGGAGCCTTTCCAGGAATTCTCAAAGAATGGAGTATTTAATGACCTCAAAGTATATGGCAATTTACAGACGTTCTTGCATCTTTGACATATATCATGAATGTTAACATAGTTTAATTTGTAATTACTCTGCAGCATGAAAGACAGAAATTGATCAATTCTATCATATGGAATACACTGGGAGAATTGGTTAAATAAATTATGATAGTGTTGTATTCGTGAAGAGTTCTTTGCAGTATGAAGTCTTTTAGAGAATCCCAAGGACACATCTTTGAAGAATGAACTCTTTGTGTTAGAAACATGGTCAGTTGAGAGTGGCCTATATAGGGGCTGGGGATATAGCTCAGTGGAATAAGCGCCTGCCTAGCAAGCACAGGGCCCTGAGTTCGATCCCCAGTACCGCCAAAAAAAAAAAGTGGCCTATATAGCCCAGCTGGCCTCAGTTGTGGTGAGCCTGCCTGGGCTTCCCGAGGGCTGGGATTATAGGCGTGCACTGCCATAGCTGGCACGTGTGCTTACTAAGCACACTGTAGTCGCCTGGCTTCCTTCCAGAACAAATCCTTTCATGACAATAACATGAACATTTGATAAGACTCAGAATATTCACTATACTTGTAAGGTTGCTCTGTAGTTGTACTGTACTCAATAGATTGGATGCTTGGTTAACAATCTCAGCGTATCTATTACCTTTATATGGTGTCTTCAAAGATACATCCTTTGATGCACAGTGAACTCTGTTTGGAAACCCCTGCTGTATATGCATTTTATTTTTAAATAACTGCTGCTCTTTAGGAGGGATGGGGACGTTGATTATTGCTAGAATTGACTGTGATGTTTTAGTCTCCCTCACTGTATTTGTAAAATATTCCTCGTGTGCAAATTCTACAAGGTTAGACAAGGTATGAGTCAACTGCAACACATGTGTAACAGCAGAGACCACCAGACTTGTGCAAAGGCAACATGACATGGAATTTATTTTGCCTGGGTTCAGGCAGAGAGCACAGTAAGACCTTCTACCCCAAAGAGAAGCATATCCCTTTCATAGGGATGGAGAGAAGGCAGGGCCCATAGGCAGAAGGTCCCAGTGGACATCTGTGGTTGAAGTTTTCTAAGCAATCTTGCATCGCAGTGAGCAGAGTCCTTCGAAGTGTGCCATGTGAATTTTCAGGTGTCTCCAGATGTCCCCAGGACTTGCATAATTCCTTATTCTATTGTATCTCCTTTGCTGTGCTAGTGGATGACAGCATCAGGTGCTGCACTGAGTTCCCTGCAGAGCAGTACTTCTGCTGGCAAGGAGGCTGATGCCTAGGAGAGTCGCACCTGGTTGGAGACTTACGTTCCCATCTTTTAGTTATTATAAAAGAAAGGGGAAATGGGCGTTAGTTCTCATGGCTTTTTCCTTTAGATCCCATGGGCTGAGTGGGCAACCAATGGGAGCAAAATCTTGAGGAACAGGGCTGTGTCAAAGAGAAGTCTGTCTGTCAGCATCTGTCTGTCAGCAATCACTTGCATAGGATTCTGTAAAAAACTGACAAAAGTCTGAGAAGGCATGGAAATGCAGCCATGCGGAGGGGCTGGAATGGCTATATCGGTTGTTGCTGACATGGAAATGCGGAGCCAGCAATCTCTGGGTTAGGGTGGAGGTAGCAGTCTCCGGATAGGGCAGGACTGTAGCAGTTTAGTAGAACATGAATTAATGTTAAGTTTTTGTAAGGATGATTTGGATTGAGTGAAGCTTGAGAGTCACAGGGATTAAGCTGAAGGCTGTGGGTAAGGGAAGGGAGGTTTTATTAGGGCTGTGGTAAACACAAGCAGGAAAGAAAGTATTTTGTCCCTGAGGTAAAGGACAAATGAATTAGAATTGCAGCAAAATTTGAGAGTAAGATCTACAGAAAATGTATAATAAAATGGCCTATTAAAAGAAGATAAGGAGATATAGGGAATGTTACAATCTGATATGGTCCTAACTTGTCATTTTAATGTTTTGAATTGCTATAGAGATATTAGGAGGACCAGAACAGTTAGATTGCATTTAGCTTTTATAATAGCACAAGTATTCTTTTGTCTTGTTGTTAAAACGTGTAACGTCATTTGATTTTGGAGTATATGTTGTCTTTATAGACACACAGATAGATGGATAGATAGTCATCCCTCACTGTATCACTTATTGGGGCTTCACTGTATCCACAGGGTTTTTAAAAAACATATACTTATTCTGTATCACAGAGTTTTCACTATATTGCAGGAGTTTGTGGTATATAGGCATTTATATAATATTTATTATTTTAATTATTTTTGCCTAAGAAGTTAAATGTAAAACTCTAAAAAGGTTATTTCAAACATTAAAACAACATTAAATCAAAATGAAATACAGTATGTATTTCATCAGTGGATGAATGCTGTACTGTACACAATGGAAATGCTGTACACCAGTGCCACGTGTTGTTAAAATTACATAGGTTTAAGAGTGCAGAAAGAGTTTCCCAGCATATGAACTGTTTATAAGAATGTGGGAAGGGTTGGTGAGAGTGTGGGAAGGATTTATAAAGCCTTAAAATATGTAAATAATAAAATAAATATAATGCCACTGCTTTGGGGATTTTCGCCTATCACAGGGGCCTCTGGAACGTAACTGCTACGATAGGTGAGGGGTCACTGCGTATTTATATTTAGGAAAGAGACAGCTCTGGCACCTTTCACCGTGAAGAACTGTTATTCTGGAGGTCATATACACAGACGACAGGCTGTTTTAGATCTTACATCCTCTAAACAGGGAAACTACAAAGTGGTAGAAAAAGATCAGAAGTGAGACCAGACCAGAAAGGAAAGTGAGGCAGAACACTCTCAACATTTCCTCTAGAGTGTAGAGGAGGCTCAGGACAGTTTGTGTTGGTAAAACCTGTCCTCCAAGTCTTAAGAACAGGCACTGACCTACTGTCATTTAACTGGTAGGCATCCCATGGTTTATTAATAGGCATGTATGTATGTGTACGTGTGTGTATATATATCTGTATATATAGATATATATCTAGACATATATCTTGTTATTATCTAAAATAAGGTTAAAACCTCCCAGCACTCAGGAGGCTCAGGCAGCAGGATCACTGGAAGTTCAAGACCTGCTTGGGCTACGAAGTGAGCTCAAGGCCAGCCTGAACTACATAGCAAGACCCTGTGTCAAAAAGACAAAAAAACAAAAAAACAAAAAAAACAAAGATTAAAACCCATAGCAGTTACAAGTCAAACACTTTAATGAAGTCTAAATGTAAAATATATAAAACAAACAATAACACCTTGTTCACAAGAACAAAACATCCTTTAAATAAACATCATAAAATGATTTATAAATGACACAAACAGTGGCAAACATGAATGATTACACAATATAATTTAGCAATTAAGAAATAAAAATAAACTCATCTCCTGTTATTTGTCATGGAAAAATCAAAAGCATTGTGTTCTGATCACTGAGAGCCATTTGGGCTCCAGTTTAGGAGGGAGAAGTCTGAGAATCTGTGGAAGGCAGAGTAGGAGAGGCAGTTTTCTATTTGAGGTGTGGGAGAATAAAAGATGGGAGCCGCCAGAGCTGGTTATTGGTTATGTGTGTGCAGGCAGGATAGAGCCAGAGTGCCTCAGGCACTAAAGCTAGTATTGAAAAAAGTATCCTGCCTGGGCAATTACAGTCCTTAGTTACTAGGCAACATTATCTCTCATGTTACTACTTTTGCAAGTATATAAAATAAATGCCCTTACCGTTGAAGTGAGTTCTTCTGCTTATCAGGCAATAGGTAACTCCACCCGACCCAGCTCTTAAATCTCGTCTTTATTTTTCTCATACACACCACTGTTTCTCTCTGGGTACAAGACCAATGAGGTTTGCTACATCTGCACCCAAAGGGGGGCCAACTGGTAAGAGATAATGAGTGGGCAATGGGTGCACTTCCCATTACCCACAACAGAGGAGGGGAAGCGCATGTGTGAGAGCTGGTATTCAGCACTAGAGTGTGTGGTACTGGCACATCAGGTGTAAAGTGTGGGGATACACGTTCTTTGGGGTTAGAAGGTATACAGGCTTCTAAGAAGCCAAAAAAGGAAGTGATACTAATGTGCAAGTAGAGGCCCAAGGCCCCCAAGGGTGTCTGTAGGAGTGTTTGTTGATGTTTGATCCTATATTTAATTTTCTGAATGTTGGTTCGGAGGGGTTTTGTAACCATAAGTGATTTGGCTCAGGACATTATGTTAAAATCAAGACTGGAGCCTAAGCAGGACATGGAGGGTGGAGAAACGCCTCCACCAGTAGAGGCTGAGATCTCTAGCCTGGTCCAATTTAAGAAGGAAGGAGTGAGTGGTGGGGGACAAAAGGGACTGTTCCCCAGCAGAGAGATGTTTCCTGTGAACTCTGACTCACAACACTCCATGGAACTGACTGAGCCACAGGCGTCTGTTCCAGCCTTTTCAGCTCAGAGAAATTTTGCTGAGTCACAGGTTGGAACTTCTGCCTCTCAGAGAGTAGAGCCATTTTCTCTGTCTCCCTTGCAATTAGCATTAAAAGAAGCCAGATGGACCGGGGAGCCCATGGAGGGTTTTCAGCATATCTACCTCGTTATTAAAGTTGAAGACCCTGAAAATGTGGGACAAGTTATGTCATTATGATGCTATAACTTTCAATACCTTGAAAGACTTAAAACAGGCAGTTGCTACATATGGCTCTACTGCTGCTGTCTTTACCTTGAGTTTATTGGAAATTCTAGGACAACAGATTATGCCTCCAACTGATTGGAAAGGAACAGCCAGACATGTTTTAAGTCCAGGAGAATATCTGATGTGGAAAGAAAACTTCCTTGAATACTGCACTGACCTGGCAGCTATGAATTCTATTCACGACATAGCCATTATAAAAGATATGGTAACTGGGGAAGGTGCCTTTGCTACCACAAACAATCAACTGAACTTTGAATTGCCCACACAGGAACAAACCACAATGGCTGCCATTAGGGCTTGGAAAGAACTTCCTTGTAAGGAGAGGCAGCCCTCAAGTTGTTTTCTATTTATCATGGCCTTGAGGAACCTTTTCAAAATTTCATCACATGCTTACTGCAGGCTAGTGAGAGGATTATAGGTAACACAGAAGCTAGCAAACTAATAGTTCAGGATATAGCCTTTAAAAATGCAAATAAATGGTGTAGTGGCTTTAAGAGCCCAAGAAAGGCAGGCCACACTGCTGGATAAGATTCAGATCTGGGCAGATGTTGGCCCTTATATGTAGGGGCCATAGCAGTAGCTATTACTCAGGTTATTCATCATAGTCACGAGCAAAGGCCATGTGTTTTCATTGTGGAAATAAGGGGCACCTTATCTAGAATTGCTCTGCTACACTTACAAGGGCAGCACAGCCATTACCTGTGACTAAACTTTGCAGTCGCCATACAAAGTGTCAGCAAGGGTATCACAGGAATAATCAGTGTCAAGCTAGAACTGCTGGGAAGACTGGGCCCTTTCTGGGAAACCCCCATTGCAGATTGCTGGTAAATTACCAGGCAGCCAAGCCCCCTCATAGGAAAACTTTCACTCTCAGTATTTCTCTCCTTCCCTTACCTGTTCCACTTCAGTTCCCCTCAGCCACAAAAGCCAAGCCCACCCTCATCCGCTTTAGCAGGACTCTGACAAACAGCTCAACGCAGGGTATTCTGGCCCAACCCACCCTGCTTGGATTGTCCTGACCCTTGGACACCACCCTCCAACCTTATGCCTGCTTGGGTTGTTGTGGCCCACCAACACCCACCCTGAAAAAGAGTTTGAAAGCCTACGCTTTGCTCAGCTCATTGCTGCCTTGGTCCACTAGGCATCCTGCTAGCCCCCTGTGCCATTCTCCCCCCAGTAAAGACTTCTCTCGTGTCAGAAGGTCTGGTCTGGCTCTGTGCGGGTCTCAGTTCTATCCTTTGGTGCTGAAACAACCCCTTGACTAGAGGGTGCCAAAACCACCCCCCGGCCAGAGACCCCTCCTCAGGTCCACGACCACTTCTGAAGCGGACCACGAGCCTCGGACCTGCCACATTGCCGACCTCTGCAACCGCACACCGCTCACTCCCAGCTGTAAGTCCTCTTTGTCCTGCTCCCCTCATGCCCATTTCTGCTCTTCTCCAATCCACCTTGCCTCTTCGTTCATTTCTGTGATGGCCTGATTTGAGGGTCACTCCAGCCCCTTTGCCACAAGGTCCTTCATGGATTGCTCCAGCCCCTTTGATGCCAACTGGTCACCTTTCTCTCCCCCTATGGACATCTTAGCTTCTTTTCCTTCCTCCTCCTTGCTCTCCTCTCCCTGAACTAAACCTTCCTCTTCTCTTCTCCCCCTGAAGACCCCTCTGTCGCACCTCTTGGACAGCTCCTTCTCCCGGCTTCACACCCTAGCCTTGGCAGCCCCCTCCCATAATCGTGTTGATACGTTGAGCTGCTCTTTCCCTTTTCACGACCCCCTCCCTGACCGGAGATGTCTGCTCAGGGGGCCTGGGTCTCTCATCCCATCTGGGACCTCTCTTGGTCGACAGTGGTCTTCAGTCTCCTCATTCTCTGCTCTCTCGCCTCTCTCACGGTTACACCTCCTTCCACCCTTACTCTCCCAATGCCTTTGTGCTCCATTGCTTCAAGTCTGTTCTCCACGGCCCCCTAGGCCTCTCTCATCTCAAAATCAAATGCCTCACCTTCCTCTGCCAAACCACCAGGCTGCAGTATAAACTAGATAATGGGTCTATTTGGCCATCCGAGCGTATTCTCAAATCCAATGTCCTGCAGGACTTACACAATTACTTTTGCTGCAATCAATGGTCTGAGGTACTCTATCTGATACCGTATGTCCAAGCTTTCTTTGCCCTCTGTAACAAGCCTCAACTTTATCTTTCCTGTAGTCCCCAGAAAAACCTCCTGGTCAATTCTCCTGGCTAAATCTGGCCAATTCTCCTGACCAAATATCGTGGCCAATTATCCTGACCAAATCTCCTGGTCAATTCTCCCAGCCAAATCTCCCACCTCAAGATGCCACCACTCTGATGACCCTTCCCAAACTCCTACCTTCCCCTGGCCCCTCCCCAGGCCAATCCTGATGCCTCCCTACCATATGCCCCCACTGTGGGCCCAACCCCAACACCAACCCAGCCAACTCAGCCAGCAGCCCAACCTCCTTCTCTCCACCCTTCTTTGCCCATTTCTGAGCCTTCTCCTCTCCCATCCTCACTTGCCTCTCACACCCACTCCAAAACTGCCTCACTGTCTGCTCACCTGCCCTTCCCCTCCTGCCCTCATCTGGGCTTTTCCCTCTGAGACTAGTGGCTGGGCAGAGGGACTCATCTTTGTCGGATGGCCAAATCAACCTTGGTCTTTCCCTGATCTTTCACAACTCCAAGTGTCTCAGCACTTTCACTTCTGACCCCTCCTCATACATCAAAGAGTTCCACTATCTGAACCAGATATACCAACTTACTTGGAATGACCTTCACACTCTTCTGTCTTCCACCCTCACCCCAGACAAAAAAGAAACCATCTAGCTAGCCACCCAGGCCCATGCAGACAAGATACAGCACAAGGATCAGACACTCCCCTGGGGGAGGGGGGTACAAGACAGAAGGCCAACTGGTCCTCAACACCTCCTTCATTTCTCAGTTAGCCCCTGACATTAAAAAAAAAAACTCAAATGCCTTGAGGCACCCAACACACCAGCCCTGAACTTTTAAACCTGGCCTTCAAGGTCTTTAAAAAACTTGCCCGCACCAAGCAAAAATGCCAACTCCTCAAAGCAGCTCTGAAGCCTCAGGCCCCCAAACAGTCTGCTTGGCTCCCAACCAATAAGCAGCCTTCGAGGGCCTGCTTCAAATGTGGACAAACTGGGCACTGAAAGGTAGATTGCCCCTTCCACTGAAAGGTAGATTGTCCTCAGTGAGGGCTGAGGACAAAGGGAAGGGTCCTCAGCCCTCACTCAACAGTCCAGACCTCAGCTGTCCCTGACGGACCTACTTGGTTTGGCTGGAGAGGACTGATGGGACATGGAACTCCAAACTCCCACCAACGAGGCAGATGAGATCCTGTTGTCATCTGAGGAGCCCAAGGTAAAATTTTCTTCCTCCTTGATACAGGGGCCTTCTGGTCCATTCTCCCCAGCTTTTCTGGTAAAACATTCCCATCAAAGATCACAGTTGTTGAGGTCGAGGGTCCTCCCCAACGCCCTCTCACCCTGCCCAACAGTTCTTTAGCAACTACACAACTGTCTACACATAGGCTGGAGACCGCTAAAAGGCTCCTAGATCTCATCATCTTCTATCCTGGCCTAACCCCCTCACTGCAGGACATCTCCTCACGATGCACAGTATGCTCCAAAACAAACCCACAAGGCTCTCTTCGACCTCCCCTCACTTTCCCTACACCAATTTAGGGGAGCATTACCAGGAGAAGACTGACAAATTAACTTTACCCACATGCCCAGGCACAAAAAGCTCCAATACATCCTCACCTGAGTGGACATATTGATCATTCCCCGTTTTGGCCTACCCTGTTCCATTCAGTCAGACAATTGACTGTAATTCATTTCCAAAGTCACTCAACAAGTTTCACAGGCCTTTAACATCTACTGGGCCCTGCACACTCTCTACCGCCCTCAGTCTTCAGGTAAGACTATAAAAGAAAGCTAAAGGTGCATCTCTCTAAGCTCTCGATAGAGACTC